>CAUZXS010004775.1:0-57500 GCA_963585895.1 Sepioteuthis lessoniana | reverse complement strand
GTTCGAACTCTAGTCGAGCTATTACGTTCACTTTCGGACAAATACCCATAGGAGAAGTATGAACGCCCCTTATCCTCCGAGCTATGGGTTAAATAGTATCACGACTGTCCTTATACAAGGGTGTGTTTGGCATTAAATAACCTACGGAGGTTGATATGCCATTAAACGAAGAAACCAATCAAACGAACACAACAGCAATAAAACAATTTACAGCCCATTTTGCGTCGGAGAATATTAAGTATGTTGCTCGACTTGAAATTTTGTTTGAATAGGCCGTCATTGCAGAGTCGCATAGATGTATACAAACACGAGAATTATATATATATATATATATACAGGGTGAAACGATAAAATTGTCGCCCTAGAAAAGACATGATTCCATTTCCGTTTAATGAAAACGAGTTTTCTTTTTTAGTTGCAGACCATCTACTAGTTGGCCAGTTGTGTACAAATCCCAAGAGTGATAGGAGCCTTCTATCATGTCTGAAAGTGACACAATGTTCAACGAGCGCGATCGGAGATGCGCCGCTGTACAACTTATGCCCTCTACCGATCAAAGTTATGACAACAGGACCATTGCCAGCACCCTCAAAATGCAAATCCGGACGGTTCAACGCTTGAGGGCACAGCTCAACGCAACGGACGACCCTTCGGACGGCTACGGTTATGGTCTTTGGTGTGGTTTCAAGTGAGGGCCACATTATGCCACCTCACATCTTCGACTTGAAAGTCAACACCAAAGTGTACCTGGATGTGCTGAAGAGTGTGATGATCCCCTGGTGCAATCAGGTGGCCGGTGGCAGACCCTGGGTATGGCAGCAGGACTCGCTGCCAGCTCACAATTGCTGCTGTAGCTGTTCATTTGGACCTGAAATCATAGAAATTGGTCAGTCATCTCATAAGATGTATAGCAATAACATACTGAATATTCAAGAGTCTACGACAATTTTAAATGCCTGTACAAAAAAGTCTGGAAACTTATTGAATGCACCACGTATTTGTATAACATAGAATGCTTGATAACATTTGACTTTGTGTAAACGAATAGAGTTGAACAGAATTATTAGTCTTAAATAAAAATACCAATAATAGAATTATTAGTCCTAGATTAACTGAAACAATTTAACAGAGTGGAAACATTAGTAGTACTAGGGTGTAAACGAATTAGTTGTGACTAATCTAAAAGTGAAATTACTAAATATGTGATCAAATAAATAACTGATGTTTCATTGAATTGTTACTGATACATTGTAATACTTGAAAAAATTTTACTGTGTGCAAAAAAATGAGTGTAGGCTCATGATGGTGAGGCTCAAGTAATACTGGAGCTTTGGGGAGTATCTCATAATTGTCATCACTCCCAGGTCCACTCTAGCTCGGAGTGGTAGCACCTGATAGGATCCAATCTATGGGTTAAATCGAATTGTTTGACATTGAAACAATGAGTAAACAATAAACACTACTGAAAAGATAAACTGAATAGAACTGTTCGATCATTTAACTGTGTGTAAACAAATGACTGATGTTTAATTGAATTGTTAGAAATGGAACTGTTTGTTCTTTTAACTGTTTATAAACAAATGACTGATGTTTAATTGAATTGTTAGTGATGCATAGCAATACTTGGAACCATTTAACTTTCTTGACAGGGTAGACTAAATTGTTTGAAATAAAACTGTGGACATTTAAACAGTACTTATGCTAAATTGAATTGCTTGAAATAAAACTGTTTTTACATATAACCGTTTGTAAAGAAAAAACTGTATATTTAAATAAATGACCAACTGCGTGTAAACTAGAAACCGACTTTCTGCAAAACTGAATTGTTTAAAATTAAGTGAATCCAATTTACTGCGAACTAAATTGAGCTCAGACTTGTTTTAAAATGTGTTTAGAAATCATATATTTAATATATGTAGAAAAAAGATTCGGCGTTAAATGACCTCCAATTGCCATCAAACCAAACCAAACCAAACCATTCCAATTGACTTATCTTAGTGTCGGTTAATACTGATATCACTCAATATGCCTCAAAATATTAGGAAAGAAAAGACAAGAAAATATTGTTTATATTAAAGCTGACAATTTTGTAAATGTACCTTACATATGCATAAATTCAAACAAGCACACACACACACACACACACATACACACACACACACAAATACAAAGACACACAAACCAACACACATACATAACAACACATACAATCATATACACATGCGCACAAAAACACTTCTACACATACACACGCATCCACTACAAACGTACGCACATACACAAATACACGCCCAGATTCGAACGCGTATATACGCACACATTAGCGCACTTTCATATAAGTACACGCACATTCATAGCTACATGGTGAATTCAATAGTTTTCCAGCTTTTTTTTTTTTTTTTTTTTGTGCAAGCATTTAAAATTGTCTTAGGCTCTTGAAAATTCACTGTTACTGCTATGCATCTTATGAGATGACAGACCAATTTTTATGATTTCACGTTCAAATGAACAGCTACAACAGCAATTGGAATACACCCTACTAAAGCCTGATTGTCACAGCTGGTGAGTTTTAAAAATGCAATCTGGACGTGAGGACACTTTAGAAGAACGATATGCAATAAAATTCTGTTTTAAACTTGGAAAAAATGCCGCAGAAACGTAGGGAATGCTTCAGACTGCTTTTTGACCATCTTGCATGAATCGAACATCATTTTTGGAGTGGCATAAGAGATTCAAGGAAGGCAGGAAGTCTGTGATGGATGATGAGAGGAGTGGGAGGAGTAAGGAAGTCAATAGACCAGAATTGATTGGCCAAAGGGTTAGGGTTAGGGTTACTCTGTTGAGGTTTTAAGGGAGTTTAGGAAGAGATTCCTAAGGAAGAGGCCAGCATTCTTCAAATCGGGTCAGTGGCATTTCCACCAGGACAATATACCAGTCCACAACTCCATCCTTGTCACAGACTATTTGACCAAGATGGGCATCAAGACAGTTCCTCACCGTCCCTATAGTCCAGACCTTGCTCCCTGTGACTTTTGGTTATTCCCTAAGCTCAGAGGCTGTCGTTATGAGACAATTGAGGAGATGAAAGAGGCTGTGACGAAAGTCATTGACACGCTCACACAAGAGGACTTCCATGGGGGCTTCCAGAAGTTGTTGGAACGGTACAACAAGTGCATTGCAGCCGGAGGAGATAACTTGGAAGGGGACTAGAGTTTCATGTGTGTACTATCAATAAAAGTGCCCATACGAAAAACGTCTGGAAACTTATCGTATGCTCCTCGTACATACACACACATACAGTCATATATATATGCACACGAATACACACATCTAGACATACACACACACACACACACTACAAACGCACGCACATACACAAATACTTGCCTAATTTCGAACACGTACTCATGAATATTCACATATATATACGCACATTTATAGCTACATACGCATAAACAAGCATACATATACACAAAAAGTAAAATAAAGTAAACGCGTTTTTTAGATCACAAACTGCACTCAGAAAATGAAGATTAACGTCCAATATAGTCTCTGCATTTAATTGATCTGGCGTATATATATATATATATATATGATTCTCTTAATACCCTGTCCGGTGGCAAAAGCTGCTTGGTAGCGCCAGGGGTGGCAGTACCGCCTTGAGCTACCGAAACTGTGTTATCAGCCCTGGATGGCGGCTGATGAGGACATGGTATCGCACGTGCTTTCACACGTTGTATGATGAAAATATAACAAAAAAAAAAAAATTGTATACATATACATAGTACACACTCATACACAGACACACATATATACTCATATATACACATATACGTACATATGGAAATGTATATATATATATATATATACATGCATAATGTTGTTAGTAAACGAAATTTAATTTTTTTTTGGTTTTTATGACGTTTTAGATATTTTCATTCATTAAATCCAAAATCATTTCTACGTTTTCAGAAGATACGAATATTAACTGAAATATCTGGATTTCTTTATTTTAAGAAATGAATTTCAAATCATAAAATATTGACAATTTTTTTTTTAAAGGAAGACAAAGAAAACATCGTTTTCACGCCATTATTTCATGTTGAATATAATTTCGCTTTGTTTTTTGTTCCATTGGAAACTTACAGTAATTGCTTAAATTGAGCTTCCTGATTATTGAGATTCTTGCAACCCAAGCGAAATTTCCTCAATCATCTGCTTAATGTACTGTGATCAACTATGCCTTCATCTTTTACACAAAAAATTGATTGCCTCCGCGGCTCCATGTAAATCATAAATTCCCGAATTAGAATACATTGCACGTTCGTCTATGAGGCTTTCAAATCCCACTCGGAAGGAAGAAATATGCAACATGTTTGCGCACGATACTACCAACCACAGTGGGTAGGTTCCACGGCTTCAACTGCTTCGGTCACGCAATATAAATGTATCAAAATATTGCGAAACTTGTGATTTAACAAAGAGATTGCTATCGCATTGATACGTCTAATGAAACATCTCCGCAGGAGAAATTTGATAATGGCGGTAGAATACACTGGCTGCTTCTCTACAGAGGGGTAGGACCCTCCCTACAAGTGTCCTGTATATGATACTAAACAATCTGATGCTGAGGTTCCCGTAATGCTGGAGCTTTGGGGAATGCGGAGTACCCCTTCATTGCCATCGCTCCCATACCTACCCTGACCCGGAGTGGTAGCACTTGATAAGGTCAGATGTATGGGTTAAATAGAACTAAACTGAGTTCTTAAGCTAAAGTGAATTGCTAGAAATAGAACTGTTTTGACATTTAAAATGCGTACTTAAGCTAAACTGAATTGTTTCAAATAGAACAGTTTTTGTGTGCTAAACCGAATTGTTTAAAATAGAACTGTTTTGACATTTAACTGCGTGTAAATAAAAATTATACTTACACTAAACTTAATTATTTGAAAGTTTTATCAAAATGACTTAATTCGGCGTTAAATGATCCGAAAAGGGTTGATACGCCGTAAAACAAAGCAAGCAACCAACCAACAGTTTAAGAAAACCCATCTCTTTCTGGGAAAGAAAAGATGGTACTGAAAATTATTGCTCACATACGTTTAAAAGCTTTCTTAATCTAATCGACTAAACAGTCCACCATGCCGGTATCCGCTGACTCTGTATCCGCGCCAAAAAAGAAGTGTCCTGCGTCCCATACAGCATCTGATGTGGTGAGGCGTCTGATGGTGAGGCGTCTGATGTAGATATCTGGAAAGAGTACTTTTTCATTACTATTACACCCGAATCCACCCTGTTCGAGAGTGGTAATACCTGTCAGGTTCCCATCTACAAATCAATAAGATCAGTTTAAGAATTATTTGTATTCGATAAGACCGTGTGAAAAAAAATCTTAACAAAAACAGAACGAAAATAATAATATCAACATGTAATAAAGGCGATTTTCTGACATCTTGTCATAGGATGGCTTGACTTTCCGTTCTATTTAACCCATAGAACTTTGTGAGATAAATTTTCTTTACCTTAGATAAAAGACAAAAATATCGACAACCTAGTTGGCTGGATCTGACACTAAACAATTTAATAATGAGGCTCCAGTAATGCTGGAGCTTTGGGGAATTTGGAGTACTCCTAGGTCTAGTCTGACCCTGAGTGGTAGCACCTGATCGTATTTATGGGTCGTATCTATGGGTCAAATAGAACTGTTTAACATTTAAGCAAAGTGCAAGCAAATGACTTATGCTAAATTGAATTGTTTGAAATACAACTATTTGATCATTTTACTGTGTGTAAACAAATTACCAATCTTTAATTTAATTGTTGGTGATATATAGCAATACTTGCAATCATTTAAATGTGTACGAAAGAATCGGAATGTTGAATCGAATTATTAGTGCTAAATAGCAATACTTGAAACTCGTTAGCTGTATGCCTAAATTGAATTATTGGTATAATATGACAATCCTTGGGACCATTTAGCTGTGTGCAAATAAATGAATATAGTTGAATAGAATAATTAGTGTTAAATAGCAATACTTGTAACCACTTCACTGTGTGCAAACAAATGATTAATGTTGAATAGAATTATCAGAGTGAGATACCAATAGCTGTAACCCTTTAACTATGTAGATACAATAGCAATATTAATATGAAAACAAATAAGTTTTGACTCATTTAAAAATGAAATTACCAACAAACTAATCTCTTACATATCATGTATATTTATTTAAATACGTGTAAACAAATTACTGATCTTAAATTGCAACTGTTACATTGCAATTCTTGAAGCCATTTAATTGAGTGTAAACAAATAATTGAAAATAAATAAAATTTTTCGTATTAAATAACAATATTTGAAACCATTTAACAGTGGGCAAAAAAACGAGCTCGGGCTCGTTTAAAATATTATCAACAAAATGTGTTTACAAATCATATATGTATAAACAAGCTTTGGCATTAGATTACCAAAAAATGGTTGATATGCCATCAAATCCAACCAAACCTATCAGATATCTTTTTTATAAATAAAATAGATTATTTGTTGCTTAATGGCATATCAAACTTCTTTGGTAATTTAATGCCAAATTCATTATTCTAGGACAGTAGAGGTACTATTTAACCCATTACTTACCCAAAGGTATTTGTCCGAACGTGATAGTGCGATTGGAGTTCGAACTCGCTTACTACCGTTCCGCAGTCCACCGCAAGGACACCCTCAATAGAATTGAGACGTGTGTATACCTAAGTGACTTATATAATAAATTGATGTTGTCGAGAATTCTGGTGTCAGTGTAAATTCTCGATACTCGGAGATATAGGTTTTTTGTTTTGTTTTGTTATTTTCCCTTGTGAAACACGGGATTGTTCCAGTGGAGAATTCACAAGACCTAACTTCATGCATCGTTTTTTTTTTTGTCCTTAACTGAATATCAACTTCAAAGTTTAAAATTTGAGAATATGCAAGGAAGTTAAAAGGACACAACCTCAGCTTTTCACGATATCAAAAGTGGAGTTAAAGTGCAGGACTATGGTCTCTGAGTAACTGAGTTCTAACTCCAGTTTTGGTACTATTTTCACTTTCAGAGAAATTCTCTGGGGAAAGGTAAGAAACCCCTATTCCCTACCCGGCTATAGGTTAAATAGCACCACTATAGTTCCTCTACAAGTGTTGCATACTGACCCTTGACCGAGCCGTCAATCAGAGATTTCTCTGAACAGGATGCACCTGTGTAAATAAGCGTAAGCAGTCACGTGGTTCCTCGAATATCGTGGGCATTATGAAATTATATATGCAGATGCTGTGTAAGGGTGCGAGTCAGTTGCAGTCACTAAGAACACCCGCTAGGGCTCCGGCCCAAAGCGGCCTTTGGTTAAGCACACCCGGCCGAGAAGCACAAGAGGTGTTAAATGGGGTGGTCAAGATAAGAAGTTATGGCTCAATATAGCAATCTAATTCTTTCTCCGTCCGTCCGCCTCTCTCACACCCCATAGAAGCTTCAACCGCTTTAAAGGGTGAGAGTTATATTCTTATAAAAAAAAAGAGTAATGATCATTCTTTATACTCCTCAACACAAGAATGACTTTAGCCTTAAATAACCTTCGAAGTTGATGTGCTATTAAACAAAGAACCCAAACTTAGTTTTTAGAAATAATAAATTGTTTACTTTCTTTCCTATTTGTATAATCTCGAGGAAGGACTTTTTTGAAAGAGAGAGAATAAAAGAGAAAAAGATGAAATCTAAATATTGATGAAAGCTGAAGAATGTAGACGTCGAAATGCTTCCTTGATAAATGAAAATTTGTAAAGACTGTGGTTTGAAAAATATATGAAATAGTAAATATTGTTAATATTTGGTTGGTTGGTTGGTCGGTTGGTTTGCTTTTATGGCAATTCAACCTTTGTAGGTTATTTAACGCCAAATCCATTTCTATGAAAATAGTACTATTTCAAACAAATCAGTTTAGCATAAGTACGCAGTTTAAATGTAAGTACAATTTAGTTGCGAAGAACATTTCTATTTCAAGCTATTCAGTTTAGTCTAGCAGTTCTAATTTAGCTAATTTATTTAAGTATAGGTACAGGTTTTGTTTATACACAGTTAAATGTCAAAACAGTTCTATATTAAACAAACCAGTTTAGTGTAAATATATTTTCAATGTCAAAAACAGTTACATTTCAAACAATTCAGTTTAGCATAAGCACGCAGTTTAAATATAATTACGGTTTAATAGTAAAAAAACATTTCTGTTTCCAGCTATTCAGTTTAGTCAAACAATTCAGCTTAGCATAAGAATACCGTTAGTTCTATTTAACCTATAGATTGGGCTCTATCAGGTACTACCTCGCCGGGCCAGAGTGGACCTGGGAGCAATGGCAATGAAGGGATGTTCCGCGTTCTCCAAAGTCACTGGAACCTCACCATCAGATTGTTTAGTGTCATATACGGGACCCTCATTGGGGCGGGGTTTTAACCTTCTGCAGAAGTGTAGTGGTTGTATTCGACAGCCCCAGGCAACTGGGCAATTTTTGATATTTGTTTGAATATTTGGAGACATATCATATAAACCATGGAATGAATGAGGTATTATGGTGACTGTTTGTGCGTTAGGTGACGAAAGAATGGATTTATTGTCAAGAGCGAATGAAGATGATTGGAACTAGCAAGGGCTCCCTAGAAAAACTATTGAATAGCACAGTTTTCTTCCCTTACCCACTCCCCTCAAAATATTTCAGGCCTTGGGCCCACTTTTTTAAAATGTATATATTTTTTAAAAAGAAATAAAATCATATCATAAATCTTTCTGCATAATACGGCATCTTGAAGGGGTATAATTGTCAGAAAATTTTATTGGTAAATATTACTGCGGGGAAAAAATTAATGGCATAATCTTTTTTTCTTTAATTGTTTCCATGTAACACTTAACATAGCTAAATATTTTGCTTTAACTCACGGCTACGAATAGCTCATTCAACAAGAAGACAAAACAATACTTGCCAATATTCCTCTTTGCCAATTATATCTATATCTATCTATAGATATATATTAGGGTCAGCTGTAAAATTTATAGGCTGACCAAGATACTCTCCTGGAATGTAACCAATTGAAGTTTATTTTTCAGCATAGCCCCACTTGCGGTCCAAATACGTCTTCCATCAGTGTTGCAGTGCATAATTCCCTTTGATCAAAAAAGTTATCAATAACTGATATGACGTCATTGTATGAACTTTTCAGCCTACCACTGTGTAAATCTATACATAAGGATGTCTGCGTGTGTGTGTGTGTGTGTGTATGAGTGTGTGAGTGTGTATAGGCATACACAACCACCACCGCGCACACACACACATATATTTCAGTCAGCCAGGTTTCGATCCCAGCTTCGGGAATCTAGCCTGTCTAGCCACACTGAAGAGTTCTGATAGAACGAAACAGTCTGTCTGTGGATGATAATATATATGCTCCCCGACCCCTGCGGGGTTGAGCTCTCTTGCGAGGGAAGTAATGGTTGCCACTAGCGTAAAGTAAGACTCTTCAAATGAATTGCGCTCACGGTGGCCGTTAAGCGGATATATGTAAGCAAAAACCAATGGGATACATAAGTGTTTAAATTTCCTTCGCTTGCGTTGGTTTCCTAGTGGCATAGTGGTAGAATCTTGAGTTGGCGTTTCAGTCGGCTAGGTTTCGATCCTAGCTTCGGGAATCTAGCCTGTCTAGCAACACTGAAGAGTTCTAATAGAACGAAACAGATCTGTCTGTGGATGACAATATATATATATATATATATACACACTTGAGTTTTTATCTATACGTGGATAATTATATGTGTAATAGATGTCTGCAATAATTGGAGGTTTGACCAGCGTAACCGTTATCCTCGTAAGGAAATTGAATTGTAGAGACGAGTTCAAATCCTGGACGAGGCTATTTGCTTTTGATTTTCTCGCTAATAACCTTGAGAAAAGCGCGGATCCTTCACTTTTCTTCTCTTGGCTGCCATGGATGAAATAGTAGGACTAAAATGGGTACTCTAGCCTTGGCAGGGCCACTGATATAGGAAAAGGAGAAAATCTCTGAATTGAAAATCTAAGAAGTGTTGTTCAGGAAACTGTGGTGCACAATCCTTCTGTGATCGTCTTCTCAAAAGTTTGGCTGGTTCTACACAAATCTTCACCGATATAAACAAATCAACTTAGTTAGTATCCATGTGGTTCCCATCTTTAACTGAACTAAGAGGCTCTCAGACGTCAAGATCGACTGGAAAGTCTGTCATATACAATCTAGCACATACATATCTATGTATATATGTGGGTGTATATGCACACATGTGTATGTCTGAGTGATTGATGCCAGTTGGCCGGAGTTGTAGAATACACCGACAACTTCTCTGCGCATGGGTAAGACCCCCTACAACGAGTGTCCTGTTATGTTACTAAACAATCTGATGGTGAGGTTCCAAAGATCCTGGAAATTTGGGAAATGCGGGATACACCTTCATTGCCATTGATTTCAAGTACACTGTGACCCGAAGTGCAGCACCTGATAGGGTCCTATCTATGGGTCAGATAGAACTAAGCAGCGTACTTATGCCAAAGCGAGATGCTTAAAATAGAACTGTTTAGACATTTAAACAGTGTACTTATACTAAACTGAATTGTTTAAAATAGAACTGTTTTGACTTGGAAATTGTGTACTTATGCTAAACTGAAATGTTTGAAATTGAACTCTTTATATGTATATAAATGGATTTGGAATTAATCATATACAATGGTTGATCCTATTTACCCAACTCCTCCGCTCGGGCAGGATATGACACAAGGTCAATTTTTTTAAGCGGAGTTTAAGAGGTTTAAATTCAGAGTTTTCCTTCTCCTAGACTAGTTGCCTCACCAAGGCTGAAGAACCTAGTCTGCCCTACTATTTACCCATAGCTGGAGGGAGAATAATTGGATTCATACCTTTCCCAAGGGTATTAGTGCTATGTGAAATCGTATCGCCGTGTCCATATCCTCTAGGATTGTCTTCGGCCTTGAGGTTTGAGAATAGCGTTCATTTTACAGGTAGTTGTTTCTGAAGAGCTATCTTTTGTTTGTTATTTTTTTTTCATATTTTATTTTTGCACTCAGTCCTATTAAATACAAATAATTTTAAACACACCTATTTGACAGTTAAATAGAACCCTAACAAGAACTCTCAAGTCAGGGCATAATGGATGTAGGAATGATGGCAATAAAAGGTTTGGTTTGGTTTTATGACATATTAACCATTGTAGGTTATTTAATGTTAAATTCATTTTTATACATATAAACAGTTCTATTTCAAACAATTCAGTTTAACATAAGTACGCATTTTAGTTCTATTTGACCCTTAGATAGGACCATATCATGTACTAACATTCCGGGTAAGAGTAAACCTGGGAGATTGCCCAGTCGGCTGGGGCTGTAGAATACACCGACTGCACCTCTGTAGAGGGGTAAGCCCGCCCCCCATCGAGTGACCTGGATATGACACTAAACAATCTGATGGTGAGGTTCCAACAATGCTGGAGCTTTGGGAAATGCGGAGTACCCCTTAATTACCATCGCTCCCAGGTCCACTATGGCCCGGAGTGGTAGCACCTGATATGGGTCCTATCTATGGGTTATTTAGAACTAACGGCATACTTATGCTAAACTGAATTGTTTGATTAAACTGAATAACTTGAAATAAAAATGTTTTTTAACAATTAAACCGTACTTACATTTAAACTGCCTGCTTATGCTAAACTAAATTGTTTGAAATAGAACTGTTTTGACATTGAAACTATATTTACACAAAATTGAATTGTTTAACATGGAACTGTTTTGACATGTAACAGTGTAAAAAAATCTGTACTTATACTAAACTGAATTAGCTCAATTAGAATGCTTGACTAAACTGAATGGCTCGAAATAGAAATGTTTTTCACAATTAAACCGTACTTACATTTAAGCTGTGCGCTTATGCTAAATTGAATTATTTTAAATTGAACTGTTTTTGACATTGAAACTGTACTTACACTAAACTGAATTGTTATATATAACTGCTTGAATAGTTTAAAATAAAAAATGTTTTTGACAATTAAACTGTGTACTTATGCTAAACTGAATTGTTTTAAACGTAACTGATTATTTACATAAAAATGGATTTGGCGTTAACAAACCTACAACGGTTGATATGCCATAAAACCAAACCAAACCAAACCTCGGAGAGATGGCAATGAAGGGGTACTCCGTATTTCTCAAAGCTCTAACATTACTGGAACCTCACCATCAGATTGTTTTGCGTCATATCAGGATGCTCGTTGGGGGAGGGTCTTACCACTCTGCTGAGCAGCAGTCAGTGTACTCTACAGCCTCAACTGACTGGGCTATAAGCAGAATGAGATATATATATATATATATATATATATATATATATATATATATATATATATATATTTGAGCAGAATTAGATTGTTTGGTAATAATTATGGAGCTATTCGTATCTTCCTTTTTCTTATCTCTTCATTTCCGTACAATATTGAATTATGAATTTTGGAAGATTTTACACTTACGAGGGGCATCCGATAAGTTTCCAGACTTTTTTTCGTATGGGCTTTTAAAATTGTCATATACTTGGCCTAGGGGTTAGAGTGTTCGCCAATGGCCCGGGAGACCTGGGTTCAATCCCAGGTCGAGTCATACCAAAGACTCAAAAAATGGTACTTGATGCCTCCTTGCTTAACACTCAGCATTATAAGGTACGGATCAAGGGTAAAGTAGAGCAATCTAGGGAAAGGATTAGCGCCCTCCCCTACACATTGGTGTAGTAGCTATCGAAAAGGGAGCTTTCGGGTTACCCTCGACTATAGTCGCCAACTTTACTTACTTATTGCTATACATCTTATGAGATGCCTGACCAATTTTTTGGATTTCAGGTTCAAATGAACAGCTACAAGAGGAATTGAAATACACCCTACTAAAGCCTGATTGTTAATTTCAAAAATGCAATCTGACACTTTAGAAAAACGATATGCAATAAAATTCTGTTTTAAACTTGGAAAAAATGCCACAGAGACGTATGGAATGCTTCACCCTGCTTTTCGACCATCTTGCATGAATAGACCATCAGTTTTTGAGTGAAATTAGAGATTCAAGGAAGGCAGGGAGTCTGTGAGGGATGATGAGGGGTGTGGGAGGAGTAAGGAAGTCAATACAGCAGAGTTGATTGGCCAAAGGGTTAGGGTTAGGGTTACTATGTTGAGGTTTTAAGGGAGTTCAGCAGAGATTCGGAGGGAAGAGGGCAGCACTCTTCAAATCGGGTCAGTGGCATTTCCACCAGGATAATACACCAGTCCACAACTCCATCCTTGTCACAGACTATTTGACCAAGATGGGCATCAAGACAGTTCCTCAGCCTCTCTGTAGTCGAGACCTTGCTCCCTGTGACTTTTGGTTATTCCTTAAGCTCAGAGGCTGTCATTATGAGACAATTGAGGAGATGAAAGGGGCTGTGACGAAGGTCATTGACATGCTCACACAAGAGGACTTCCATGGGGCCTTCCAGAAGTTGTTGTAATGGTACAACAAGTGCATTGCAGCCGGAGGAGATTACTTCGAAGGGGACAAGAGTTTCATGTGAGTACTATCAATAAAAGTGCCCATACGAAAAAAGTCTGGGAATTAATAAAATAAAATAAATAAAATTAGTATCATAGCCAGGAAAATTGTTGAGGGAGTTTTACCCCGCTGTGGGAGATGCAGTCTATGTATTCTACTACCCCAGCCGACTGGACCAGACAATATATGGGTTCCTTGATCTCAAGAAATGTAGCCTCGCTATCAGATTTAGTTTAGTGTCATAGCCAGAACACCCCTTTTCTTCTGTGGTGCCGTATCCTTCTGCAGAGGATAAAATCAGGCTATTCTAAGATCAGCCGACAGCACGTACACGTGCTTGAGTGTTAATACATACATACACACATACACACACAGATATATATATATATATATATATATATTGCGTGTAAATGTATTCATACACTTTTCTTTAAGAACACACACACACACACACACACACACACACACACACACACATACATATATATATATACATATATATATATATATATGAGAGAAAGAGAGAAAAAGAGAGAGAGAGAGAAATATGTTTGGCAACAATTTTAGCGCCTTGCTGTTCTTGTAAATCAACTTATTTTCGTCGTTGTTTATAATTGCTTGTAGTTTTTATTTATTTTTTCTTTCTTTTTTCTTCTTTTTTTTTTTTGGTTGGGGATGAGGTTCTTTGCCTTTTCTGCCTCTCTTTTGTTCTTTTCTGGGTTTTTTTTTTTATTTTCTTCTGACTTTTGATTGTTTTTGCCTTCACTTTTGTTTTCTGTGTTAAATAGGAAGAAAAGTCTGGCGATTCGAAACATTCTACGTGAGTTGCAACCGTTTGAAAAGGAGCAAGTGAAAAGAAAAATAAGCTGAAGATGTGAGTCATGTTGGTTTTAAAATAACATGGCGGACAAATGAGGAAACGGGTAAAAATTAGAGAAAAGAATGGGACGAAGAGTTGGGGGAATTAACAAGTGGTAGAAAGAAAGAAAGAAAGAAAGAAAGAAAGAAAGAAAGAATTGGGGAATTAAAAATTGAAAAAAAAAGAAAAAGAAAAGGTAAATCAAAGAAGGAAAGAAACAACTAAACAAACAACCAAATGATAAATCAATCAAACAAAAAAAGTATAAAGAAAGAAAGAAAGAAAGAAAAGTGAATGAACACTTAGAAGAAAGATAAAAACGGGACACGTAAAAGAAAGAAAGAAAGAAAGAAAAAAGATAAAAGACGGGACAAATAAAAGAAAGAAAGAAAAAAGAAAGAAAGAAAGATAAACGACGGGACAAGTAAAAGAAAGAAAGAAAGAAAGAAAGAAAGATAGAAAGAAAGAAAGAAAGAAAGAAAGAAAGAAAAGTGAATAAACATTGAGAAGAAAGTTAAAAGACGGGACAAATAAAAGAAAGAAAGAAAGAAAGAAAGAAAGAAAGAAAGAAAGAAAGAAAGAAAGAAAGAAAGAAAGATAAAAGACGGGACGAGTAAAAGAAAGAAAGAAAAAAAGTGAATGAACATATAGAAAAAAGATGTGGGACGGGACAAGTGAAAGAAAGAAAGAAAGAAAGAAAGAAAGAAAGAAAGAAAGAAAACGGGACAAGTAAAAGAAAGAAAGAAAGAAAGATAAAAAACGGGACAAGTAAAAGAAAGAAACAAAGAAACAAAGAAACAAAGAAAGATAAAAAACGGGACAAATAAAAGAAAGAAAGAAAGAAAGAAAGAAGAAAGAAAGAAAGAAAGAAAGAAAGAAAAAAGAAAGAAAGAACGTATTGGATAAATAAACAATTGAAAGTCGAAAAAGGAGATCCAGAAAAAAAGGCACAAATAATAACGATAAAGAAGAATAGATTACAAAAAAAAAAAAAAGATTAAGAATGAATATTGCGCAATACAAAACATAAACTCTTCCATTTGCTCATCATCCAAGGACAGATCTAATGAATATAATAGCTGTTTAGAGACATTAGATAATTTCTTGAAAAATCAATTAAATATAAGTCTGTTTTCTCAGGAAAATCGTAAATAAACCATTTTCATTCGTTGTTAGTAATGAGCTTTTTTTTTTTCTCTTTTTATTTTCTTTTTTTAATGTGAGATCGTTTGAAAAGACGCTGAAAAGTGGGATACAATAGAATGATAATTCTGCCTTGCAATTTGACAAACAGATGCAAAACACCTGGTAATCAAAGATAAAAAAGAAAGAAGAAAAAAGATCACTTCAACGGAATGCTTTTCTTTGTGTGTGTGTATGTGTGTGTGTGTGTGTGTGTGTGTGTGTGTATGTGTGTGCTTTTGTGTTTTTATTTTATTTTATACATTTATTTATTATTTAATTCTATTCTATTTTATTTCATTGTTAAGTGTAAAATCTTCCAAAATCGATAATTCAATATTGTACGGAAATGAAGAGATAAGAAAAAGGAAGATACGAATAGCTCCGTAATTATTACCAAACAATCTAATTCTGCTCATATTTATCTATCTATCTATCTATCTATCAATCTCATTCTCTTTGTATCTGTCTATATATATATATATATATATATATATATATATATCATACTCCTAGTATCTATCTATCTATCTCATTCTGCTTATAGCCCAATCGGCTGGGACTGTAGAGTACACTGACTCCTGCTCAGCAGAGTGATAAGACCCGCCCCCAACGAGCATCCTGTAATGACACTAAAAGATTTGATCGTGAGACTCTTTGAGGAAATCGGAGTATTTCTTTATGGCAATCTCTCCCAGGTTCACTCCGAACCAGATTGCTAACACCTAATAGGGTCGTATCTATGATTCAAATAGAACTGTTTGACATACTGACTGCAAACGAATGACATGCTAAATTGAATTGTTTAAAGGAGAACTGTTTGATCATTTAACTGTGTATAAACAAATGAATATTTAACTGAATTTGTAAATGATACAAAGCAATACTAAGAACCTATCAACTGTGAGCAAAAGAATGAGCTAAAGGTCATTTAAAAGCGTCATCAACAAAATGTGTTCAAACAGGCAACATTGCCACACTAGACGGAGCCTCTCTGAAACTAGTCGACAAATTCACCTACCTAGGAAGCAGCGTCTCATCAACCGAGAAGGACATCGACACACGACTGACGAAGGCATGGACAGCTATCGATAGGCTCTCGATCATATGGAAGTCGGACCTAACAGATAAAATGAAACGCAGTTTCTTCCAGGCAGCGGTTGTGTCGATACTGCTATATGGATGCACCACATGGACGCTTACGAAGCGGCTGGAGAGGAGGCTGGACGGAAATTACACAAGAATGTTGAGAGCAGTATTAAACAAGTCCTGGCGACAACACCCCACGAGACTCCAACTATACGGACACTTGCCCCCCATCCCAAAAACTATACAAGTTCGACGAACCAGACACGCAGGACACTGCTGGAGAAGCAAGGACGAGCTCATAAGCGATGTACTCCTGTGGACCCCCACTCATGGATGTGCAAGTGTGGGACGACCAGCACGAACTTACATACAGCAGCTATGTGAGGACACGGGTTGTAATCCTGAAGACCTGCCGGAGGCGATGAGTGATAGGGAGAAATGGCGAGAGACGGTCAGGGATATCCGCGCAGACGGCGCGACATGATGATGATGATGTATAGATGATTTGACATTAAATAACCTACAATTGTTGATGTGCCATAAAACCCAAACCCACCATGCAGCTTATATTTATCTATTTGTCTATGCTTCTATTTCATTCTGACCATATCTATCTATCTATCTCATTTCATTTTGACCATGTCTGTATGTCTGTCTGTCTGTCTGTCTCTCTCTCTCTCTCTCTGTCTGTCTGTCTGTCTGTATCTATCTATCTATCTCATTTCATTCTGACCATATATATCTGTCTGTCTGTCTGTCTGACTCTCTCTCTCTCTCTCTCTCTATATATATATATATATATATATATATATATCATTTCATTCTGACCATATCTGTCTCTGTCTCTCTCTATCTATCTCTCTCCCTCTCTCTCTATCTATCTATCTCATTTCATTCTGACCATATATATCTGTCTGTCTATCTGTCTCTGTCTCTCTCTCTCTTTCACTCTATCTATCTCATTTTCTTCTGACCATATCTGTCTGTCGGTCTGTCTGACTCTCTCTCTCTCTCTCTCTCTCTCTCTCTATCTATCTATCTATCTATCTATCTATCTCATTCTGCTTATATTTATCTATATGTCTATGATTTCATTATTTCCTTCTGACCCTATCTATCTATCTATCTATCTCATTCTTTCATGTGTACCGACCAACAAGGGTAAACCTGGTGGCGTAGTGACTAACATACCGGACCTCGACTTTTTAGTATGCGAGTTCGAACTCCAGTTCCGCTCTTACGTTCACATCCGGACTAATACCCTTGAGAAAGGCATGAAACCTCTAATTCCTCCATCTATGGATTAAATAGTATCACTGCTGACATTCTGCAATGATAGCTTTAAATAACCAAAGAAGTTTGATATGCCATTAAAGCAAAACAAAACAAAATACGAAGCAAAATAAGCACCTACTGATCTATCTATCCACACCAGTCTGTGAGTTGCTTAGTTGGTGAAATAGCGATCTAATCTAACCAACTAGAGTTCAATTTTTATCATGTACTCCCTGTTATTGGTCTTATGCCAAACTTAGCAAAACTTTTCATATCTGATCAAGCTATTCCTGTTCTCATTCCTCTCTTCGTTTGTTTATAGTCCATCATATCGTAATATGCCGATTCGAATCCGTCTTATCTATCTATCTATCCTCGGGTACTAATAACTATCTCAGAATGAGAGTTTCCATATTCTTTTTATTCCCGCTCACACACATAAATGCACACACACATACACAAACACATATTTTTATATGAATGCAAGTATACCAACAATTCAATCACCTAATACTGAAAACATCAATCATTTAGCAGAGTGACTGGCTGAATAATCATTGCACCATAGCAGGTGATAATATAGTCACTTAAGAAATGAGATCAAAAAGTATCTAGATGAAAGCTTTAAGTTTTTGAAATTCTGAAATTTTAAATTTAAATTAGTCTGTGCCTTTTGTGAAAAAAAAAAAAATGAAGCCAATCTTTATGGTTTTTTACCGAAATATTTTTCGTCTACTCAAGATTTTGCAAGTGCAAAATCACTTGAACTAGTTCCGTGCGGCTTTTTTCTTGTTTCCGAATCAGAAAATTCATTTCAAAGGTAAGATTTGAGGACGTGGAGGACATTTAAAACTGTACAATCCCCCAGCATGTAAAAATATCTTCAGTGGTGCTTCGACAAATGAAAACTAGCAGGAATAAGTGTGCTGAATATCAAGGGGTCCATTTTAAAGAAAATAGACTTTTTATTCATTGTTCTTTTCAGTGTCCATACCTTTTAAATACGCCAAGTACTTTTGAGAAAATCAACGTTTCATTCATTGTTCATTTCTGTTTTGGTAAATACAGTTTTAACCTCGATACTTTTTAAACACACATCGTATTTCAAAGAAAATTAATGCTTCATTCATTGTTCCTTTCTGTCTTGATAAATACATCGTCAGTCTCCATACGTTTTAAATACGCATAGTATTTTAAAGAAAATTAACGATTTATGCTTTGTTCATTTCTGTTTTAGAAAATACATCTTCAGCCTTGATACCTTTTAATCATGCTTTGATTTTTGAACAAAATTAACGTTTCATTCATTGTTCCTTTCTTTTTTTGGTAAATACAGGTTCAGCTTCGATATTTTTTTAAAAAAACTCCTCGTACTATACTTATTTCAGTCTGGCTCAAGCCAATCTGTCTCATTGCAGTGAGACAACTAGTAAATAACGAAAATACATCAGGAACAATTAGATCTGCGCGATGAACTTCCTAAATCATAATGTCTCTATTACAGTAATATTTCATTGTTGTGACTATTTTTGTCTCGCTTCATTGTATGTCTTCCAATTTCCATGCCCAGACACTGGAACCCAAACCGAAGTATAATATTCTATATAAGGTTTTATTAGGGTATTCTTTAAAACAAGATTTGGCTCCTTTGAAATAAAACTTCTAACCATCCAGCTAGTTGTTCCATTTGTCCTCAATACAATACACAAAATATTTTGGCTTTCAGTATATCATCAAAGTCAACTCTTAGATTGCATTTCTCATTTTGCTTTGAATAACTTATAAGGAATTGATGTGCCGTTAAGCAAACCAAACCATGCTATTTGAAGCTCGTATTAACTAATACATTAGATTAATGATATCGTGGGGGTGTCTTCGTGGTGTAATGGTTAAAGCGATGGACTGCGGAATCGTAGTACGCGAGTTCATACTCCAGTCGCGCTATTACGTTCACTTTCGGGCAAAATACCCTTGGGAAAGGTATGAACCCCCTTATCCTCCCAGCTATGGGTTAAATAGTACCCTTATTCTTCTTCTAGGAGAATGGCTTTGGTATTAAATAACCTAAAAAAAAGTTGATATGCCATTAAACTAAGAAACCAAACCAAACCAATGATATCGTAGACATAAACAAAACTACTAATCCTGTTTAGTGGACGTGCCAGAAATGAAAACGAAGAGACATCTACACACTCCCGAAATCTTCAAAACTGGAACCTCATCATACTCAGGACCAAACTTCTTTGGTCTGGAGTGTGATTTTACTCCTCACCGGGGGCAGTCGGCATCTTCAGGGCATTTTGCTTACAATGTATCACCAGCAAACAGGTGATCTTGGTATGCTTTTCAGCCATTTGTTTACGGAAAAGGTTACCAAAATGTTGTCAAAAATGAATAAAAACGTTTTAAATTGTTTAAATACGTATGTATCGAATTTCTAAAATTTTGATGCTATTTTTGTTGAACTTTTTTTTCTTTTAGGGAATTGCATCAGGATCTCTAATGGATAATATTTGCATATTCATCGTTGCATATTCAAAGTTAAATCCTTTTTTCAGTGATGCCATTACATTCATTTTCGGTCAAATATTCTCAGGAAAGGCTTGAACTCCTCTATCGCTGCAGTTATGGGTTTAATTGAATCTCTTCTGTTTTACAAGAATGATTGTGGCATTAAATAACTTACAAATGTTGAAATGCCGTTAAAGCAAAGAAACCAACACGAATTCGGTGATAAAAGTCCACTACTCGAAATAAAAATTACTTTCTTGCTAAGACTTCACGGTAGATTGATTGGTTTGGTTTCTTTGTTTAATGGCATATCAACCTTTGTAGATTATTTAATGCCAAAGCCATTCCCCTAGAAGAACAGTTGTGGTATTATTTAACCCATAGCTGGGAGGATGAGGGGGTCCATACCTTTCCCAAGGGTATTTGTACGAAAGTGAACGTAATAGCGCGACTGGAGTTCGAACTCGCTTACTACGATTCCGCAGTCCATCGCTTTAACCATTACACCACGAGAACACCCGCTGACGGTAGATTGAATAGAAATCAATATGGTTGCCTTTTAAAATTGATTTTTTCAGGAATTTAGCATTCGTATGACCAAATAGGACTAAGTGATTGCAATAGCCCTTAGGGGATCCCAAGGTGTTGTGGTTAACGTGCTGAACTGTAATATTATTGTAGGCAAGTTCGAACACCAGTCGCGCTATTACGTTCACTTTTGGACAAATATCATCGGAAAAGCCATGAACTTTATCTACGCAATTATAGATTGAATTACGCAATTATTGATTCTCCAAGGATTGGCTTGACATTAAATAACCCTCAAAGTTTGATATCCCATTAAACAAAGAAACTGAAACAAAATGATCTTATTTTTTCTAAAATACCTTGTAGATCTCAATTCATATTGCATGTTCTGAAAGCAAATACCTCTTTTTCGACAATCCTTGAAGAAGTAAAGAAGAAAGTTGCACTTAGGAATTTTGAATTTTGTTTATTTATTCCACGGCTGGCGCCAGTTTGTTACTTTAAATAAACGAATAGAAGCCGTCATCTTAATAAAGAGCAAATTAGGAAATTAATGTTATTTTAATTGGATAAAGAAGAGAAAGGGCAATGTAACAATTAATTGCTTCCACTTGAAAAAAAAACTTAATTAGTTCATTTAGTAATTAACAAGGAAATTATCTCCCTTTTTTTAGCTAATAGGGAACTTACTTTGTGTTCTTTTTCGTAATTTTATTTCTTCATAATTGTATTTTATCAGATGTACGCCATACTTGAAATATAAAGATTAATATTTCCTCTTTTTTCCTGCAATCGCAATTTAAAAGACTGGCCACTCACAAAAAGAGGATTTCAACAATTTTTCCTCCCAATTATTGTCCAATAACAAAAACGACAGATTGATAGGGGAGCCATTAATCATAATCCTCATCTAACCAGCGATGTGCATCTACTTGGGGGAGTCCCCATAGCGCAGTGGCTAACGTGCTAGATTTGACATTTCGAAATCCATGTACGCCATTAACCTTGGGAAAGGTATGAATTCCCTTAATATCCCCAGGTATAGGTTAAGTCCTGGCGGCAACACTCTACAAAGCACCAACTATACGGCCACCTACCTCCCATCACGAAAACTATCCAAGTTAGACAAACCAGACATGCAGGACACTGCTGGAGATGCAAGGACGAGCTCATAAGTGATGTACTCCTATGGACCCCCACATATAGCCGAGCAAAAGCAGGACGACCAGCTCGAACATACATACAGCAGCTGTGTGAGGATACGGCATGTAGCCCTGAAGACCGGCCAGAGGCGATGAACGATATGGAGAAGTAGCGAGAGAGGGTCAGGTATATCCGTGCTAGTGGCACGACATGAGGATGATGATGATGATGATGATGAGTACCACTACTGTTCTTCTACAAGGATGGTTTGGGTTTAAAATAACCCATGAAGGTTTATATGCCATTAAGCAAAGAAACCAAACCGAACAATCGACTCACTACGCTTGCAAACTTATCTACTGGTGCAAACTTATCTACTGGTGCAAACTTATCTACTGGTGCAATGATTGTTCAGCCAGTCACTCTGCTAAAGGATTGATGTTTTCAGTATTAGGTGATCGAATTGTTGGTAACTTATCTAAGTTCGATGATCATCCTCCTGTGATAAATTAAACGACAACCAGTACGTACTACCTTAAACCCTTCTCTTCGACAGATTGCCTAACCAAGGCTAAAGAAGCCAGTCTGCCCAACTGTTTGGGGAATAAGAGGGAGATCTGTACCGTTCCCAAGAGTATTAGCATCAAGTGAAACGCTGTCTTGCCGAAAAATTCAAACTCACGAGTCAATTTCATTTTCTATGACGAAAACTGCTATCATAAGCACGCCTCCCAAACTTCAACCTCTTTGTTGCTGCTGTCTTATAACTTCACCAAGAAGTTCCATGCCTTCCTAATTTCAAAATCCGACTTGTTCTTCTTGACTGGTTACCAATCAAGGCTAGAGAGACCAGAAGAAACAATGCAAAGTGAAACAAACCGGCATTTGAACTCTGATTGTTTATAAAATAAATCATATTGATTGATTTTTAATATGTTAACCTGTCTAGGGTCGTTTTCTGCCTATACGTTAGAAAATTGAATTTATTTGATATTCAAATTTACAATTTTTGTGTAGTTGTTTGTTAAGAGATTTTTTAAACGGTTCAATCGAATACAAATAATCTTTAATCTATATTTGACCAAAAGATGGAAACCAAACAGGCATTACCACTCCGGTTCAGAGTGAACCTTGGATTGATAGCAATTCAGAGGTACATCACACTCCCGAAGTCCACCAAAACTGAAGTCTCATCATAAGATATAGTTTGGGGTCATTCCCAGGAAATCTCTTTTGGGTGGGTGGGTTATATCCTCTGTAGTGGATACATACAGTAATTTATAAGTCTCACTTAGTGGCATATCAACCTTCATAGGTCATTTAATGCCAAAACCATCATTGTATAAGAACATTAGTGGTACTATTTAACTCATTGCTAAAATTAAGTGAGATTTACATTTTGCTAAACCGGCTCATTGGCCAAGTGGGTAGAGTGTTCGCCATTGGTTCAGGTTCAATCCCAGGTGGAGTCATACCAAAGACTTTTAAAAAATGGTACTTGACACCTCCTTGCTTAACACTCAGCAACATAAGGTACTTATCAAGGGTAAAATGGAACAATCCAGGAAAGGGAGTAGCGCCCTCCCCTGCATGTTGGTGTTGTAGCTATTAAAAAGGGAACCTTCTGTTCGCCCTCGACCACGGTCGCCAACTTACTTTTTACATTTGCTATGTAACTATTTGGTCTGTCCAACGTTGAGAAAAGTCTATAAATCTTTTTAACAATGCTTCATCATCAATTCGCGCTGCAAGCACGGATTTCCCTGACTTTCTCTCTCCATCCGTCCCTATAAACTATCGTTCCTGGCAAATTTTCCAAACTACATCCAGTGTCCTCACAAAGCTAATATGGATGTCGATAAGTTCTTGCTGGTCGCTGGAGTTCTGCAAGGAGATACATTAGCACCCTATTGATTTATAACTGCCGAGAAACGTATTTCGAACATCGATCGATTTAATAAAAGAAAATGGCTTTTTACTAAAAAAAAAAAAGGTATGAAACAGACGATACCCTACAGAAATTATAACAAACACAAACTATGCAGATGATACATTGCTTCTTGCAAATACACCTAACCTAGCCGTATCCCTGCTGCATAGCCTGGAGCGGATACCCGGGGGATCGGCTTCCCCATTGAACGCAGACAAAATAGAGTACATGTTTTCAACGAGAGGAAACCATCTCCACTCTAAATGGCGACCCACTGAAATTAGTAGACAAATTCACGTATCTCGTCAGTAGCGTCTCATCTACTGAAAGTGATATTAATATGCCTCTAGCAAAGGCGGGGACTACTATCGATAGACTATCGATCATATGAAAGTCTGAATACTTAGCTGAATGTAATTAATAATCTTGATTAGAGAAATGTTGTTTTTACTTTCGGAATTTAGTTCTCGCTTGCAGAAACATGGCTTCCTACTGAATGTTGTTCATTGTCAAAAACCTCATCTCGATAAGTACGAAACCTCGCACAGAAACGAATAATCTTTAATACACAAAAAATAATTACTGGGAGTTAGAGATATTTTTTAATAAAATTAAGTGAGGCTTAAAAAATGTAGCGATCTGAACATTTCTTTCATCCAAAAGATTGTTTCTTGTTTGTTGTCTGGGTTTTATGGCATATCAACCTTTGTCGGTTATTGAATACCAAATCTATCCTTATACAAATAATCAGTTCTATTTCAAACAATGCAGTTAAGCATATGTAGACATTTTAATTGTCAAAAATATTTCTATTTCAAGCTATTCAGTTTAGTCAAACAGTTCTAATTCTAACAATTTAGTTTAGCATAAGTACGCAATTTAGTTCTATTTAACCCATAGATAGGGCCCTATCAAGTGCTACAACTCTGGGTCAAAGCAATGGGAATTAAGGGTTACTCCGCATTCCCCAAAGCTCCAGCATTACCGGAACCTCACTATCAGGTTGTTTAATGTCATATCCAAGACATTCGTTGGGGGAGGGGATCTTACCCCTCTGCAGAGAAGCAGTCGGTGTATTCAATAGGCTCCAGCCGACTGGGCCACTATCCAAAAGAATTGTCATAAAAGATAACTCCACATTGATTATATATATATATATATATAACAATTTTACCTTTACGTGACCTAATGAATTGATTTAATATTGTTCTGTGAAATATATCAATGAGTTCTGTTGAGGAATATTCTTTAAGCACAATAAGAGATTTATTGGTTTGAACCTTTTTGTTTTTGTACCTATGTAATTTTGTATCCAATGTAATTATTTCCTCTCTCCAGATTCAAGAACTGTTGACAAAGTTAATTAGCAACGTTAAATAAAGTTTGAATATTCGTTTTAATGAAACAAATAATGTTATTTTGTTTGTTTGTTTGTTTGTTTGTTTGTTTGTTTGTTTGTTTTGAGGATCAAGATTGAAATTTGAATACTATACGGATTGTTACACCTTCAAGTCATAAAATCACTTTCTGGTCATTAACTGTACAACTACTGATGAAAATAATCGTGGATGAAAACCATCCGTTACTTTATTAGAAATATTCTTAAGTTAACACTTTTTTCTAAGTCTGGTAAGTATGTATGCCAAATTTGGGTAACCGGACATGAAATATTTGACTGTTTATAGAAGACAAAGAAATGTTTCCCTCTTGTATTTATACAGACGAGAAACAGAGACGTTTTTATTTAATCTGCTTCAAAAATATCAGTTACTTTCACTTAAGCTTTAATACAACAGATGAAATGAGACGCAGTGGGCTAAATTGGTTGTTTCGTAAACATTTGAATTGGACATTGCAAATTTATCAAAAAATATTTAAAAAAAACTATTCAATAGTCACATGTTTATGGGCCAAAATTTCACCAGGAGTCCATTTATCACCTCTAAATAGCCCTTCGTTTGAAAGTATTTGATAATTTTTAGCCTTTTGACACACACGAAAAAACAAAAACAAAAAATTGTAGATAATACCATCTAAATCCTGACGAGAGAGGAGTATCAATTGCACATGGTATCATCAAGCTGAATGAAATGAAAACACGCAGTTTGGCTTGGATTTTTGCTTCTTACAATGGAATTATACGTCATAATCTGATATTTACACAGGAAATCAACTTTGGTGAGAAAATATATCTGCAACTTAAAGAAAATTTTGATTTTTTATCACTTAGAATATTCGGAATATTTTCTTCAGATTCATTGTTATTCTCATAATGTACACCGGCCTTCTTCAGATAATTCATGTTGTACTCGAGAACCTACAGTAATATATCCACGTCCAAAAAATACGACTAAGATACGAATATGTAAAAACGTTCATAATGTTCACAGAATAGAATGTTTATACGCATATAGGAATCCGAATCAACCGAAAAGGACATCGAAACGACGGTAACGAAAGCATGGACAGCTATCAATAGGCTATCGATTATATGGAAATCAGACCTAACCGATAAAATGAAACGCAGTTTCTTCCAGGCAGCGGTCACATCGATACTGCTATATGGCTGCACTACATGGACGCTAACAAAACGGCTGGAGAAGAAACTAGATGGCAATTACACAAGAATGCTGCGTGCAATCCTGAACAAGTCCTGGCAGCAACACCCCACAAGACACCAACTGTACGGCCACCTGCCCCCTATCACGAAAACTATTCAAGTTAGACGAACCAGACATGCAGGACACTGCTGGAGAAGCAGAGATGAACTCATAAGAGATGTACTCTTATGGATCCCCACACATGGCCGCGCAAAAGCAGGGTGACCAGCTCGAACGTACATTCAGCAGCTGTGTGAGGATACAGGATGTTGTCCTGAAGACCTACCTAGGGCGATGAACGATAGGGAGGAGTGGCGAGAGAGGGTCAGGGATATCCGTGCTACCAGCACGATATGATGATGATGATGAGGAATCCGAAAACACTCGAAATTGGTTCAGGTGCGAAATTTTTTATTACCTTTTTGAGTTTAAGGTTTTTCGACATGAGGAGAGAGAGACACAATTTCTTTCTATGCTGACTTTTCCATCTGACACCACCACGTGTGTCACCCCGCCGCAAACTACTGGTCTGGCCTTGGCGAGCTCCGAAAATCAACTACCTTCCTCTAGCGTCGAATCTCAACTCACTGTTTTTTTTTTCAAATCCCCAAATCCTCAGCCCATCGCTTCCGGGCCTGACGTCATTTAGATCCCCAGTTCTATTTTTTATCTGTGGTTTTTATTGACATCTGTGATTGTCACATCCTCCCCGGGCGCGCGTGAACACCTGCATTCAATATGTGCACCTAACTAACCCATGTGTGCACCTAACTAACCCATACAAAACGAAAGATGATAATATAAAAAAATTCTTCCACGATTATATAACGCTACTAACAGTAATCCAAAATTTTCGATGAATACTTTTTTTAATCGCGATATAAGCTAAGGTCAAACAATCTTTCATGGTTGTAGTGACTACTGTCTCAGAGGTTGAAAACATTAGATTTATCATCATCATGTCCTGATACTACCACAGATTTCTCTGACCATCTCTCACCACACCACTCGTTACTATCGTCCATCGCTCCCGGCAGGTCTTCTATGCTACACCCAGTTTCAATGCAGAGCTTTTGTAGATAGGTTCTTGTTGGTCTCTCTACTCTTGCTCGTCCGTGTGAAGGGGTCCACATGAGTACATCGCTTATGAGTTTTTCCTTAATTATCCCACTGTGTCTCGCATGTCTTGTTCGTCTAATTTGGATGGTTTTCGAGATGGGTGGTAGGTATGGCTGTTGTTTTTCTGGGATGTTGCCTCCGGGAACGGACTTCACACTAGAAAATTGATTAACATGTCTGGGCACTGAATTTCAGAAAAGAAAGGGAAAACTATGGACCTATACTTACACAAAGAACGCTAAAGCACAGAGAGACTACATCCTCATGAATAAGAAATGAATTTATAGTGCATTGAATTGTGAAGCATATTCCTCTTTTCAAGGTGTGTCTTCCAATCATCAAATTGTCACGGCGAAGACACATCTAAGCCTAAGCAGGAATGCAGTTCAAACAACCAAAACCGCATACTATGACTAGTCCCTGCTTAACAACAGAGATATTTACGATAAATACACGATAACACTGTGAAACAAATTCGATGCACTTCAGAAGATATCAGAAATACCTACTCCGAATGACGAATATGAGAACTTTTTCATTGCCCATATGGAAGCGGCAGTAGAATGCATCAGATTTATTACACCCAAAAATTAATTCTGAATTGTCCAGCAGGTCACATATCACAGAAGATAAAGGTGTTTGATGGAAAAGTGTTTCTGAATGAAATCGTTACAGATTCAATCCCAACAATAGGTAAATTACAAGGAATATTTACTATACCTGAACACTTGTACCCTGAACACTTGTACCCTGAACACTTGTACCCTGTTCTAATGGAATTAGAACAATCTACCCCCATGTGGATTAAATGAAGGTAAGGCTCTTAAGTTCGGCCCGAAACCTCTGAAGAAGTCCCCTGGACTGATCGTTCTAAACGTTGAATGTATGAAGGCAATAGTTCTCATATTCCACGTGACAAAAATTATCTTGAAAATTTCGATGAATAAATTTGGATTATGGATTTTATCCAAAACGCAATGGCAGAAGTGAATGTACTAAAGAGATAAAATGTTGGTATTTGTTGTAATATATATATATATATATATATATATAATGATAATGATAATGAATAAGTATATATTATATATATATTTAATCCATGGAAAATATTGTTCTGCAACCTAAGGTTTCTTAAAGTTTATAACAACATTCATCAGGCAGTTAAGAAGATGGAATGAAAATGAAAATCGAAAATGCAACAAAATCCAGACAAAAAGCCGTTAAGATTTCGTTTGTGTGTGGTTGTAAGTATGTGTGAGTATATATGGGTGTAAGTATATGTGTGCACATGTGTGTTTTTAAGTTAAGTCAGGCCAGGAACGTAAAGTGTTGGTTATAGCGAAAATGGGTTACGAATGTGTATACATTTGTTGCGATATATTCTTTCGTTGACAGTGGATGTGGGACAAAATATCATCGCTGCAAGTTGGGTGGAATGGGTGAGAATTTGATTTGTAAACGTGTATGGTGAGAAAGAATTACAATGGGTATAAGTAAGATTATATTGTGATGTAAATATGTTGGTGTAATATATACGGGTGGGGGGATTGTATTTTAATAATAATAATAATAATAACTAAATGGGAAATAGCGTAGGTATTGTATACAATGGATATCATAGGTGGTATGTATGCAAAAAAATAAGATAAAATAATATAGGGGTAAATAATAGTAAGGGTGTAATATGATAAATATGTGCGTAATAAATTGTTTTGAAGGTTGGGGTTGTTTTTTAATAGTTATATATTATTTGTTGATGTGTGCCATATGTAAAAACAAACAACTCCGTCAAACACTACATCGGTGCAATGGAGGGTGCCATAAAACAAAGAATCCACAATCATAATCTTGTGCCCGTGGTGTAATGGTTATCGTCGTAGGAATTGGACACGACGATACGAGTTCAGATCCTGGACGAGACTGATTGCATTTCACATAGCACTAATACCATTGGGAAAGGTATGAACCCAATTATTCTCCCTCCAGCTATGGGTAAATAGTAGGACAGATTATGTTCTTCAGCCTTGGTGAGGCAACTAGTCTAGGAGAAGGAAAACTCTGAATTCAAACCTGTTAAACTCCGCTTAAAAATTGACCTTGTGTCATATCCTGCCCGAGCGGAGGGGTTGGTAAATATGATAGGATAATCTTTCTTTTAAATATAGGAACGACGCATCCACCACCTCCTTATCTTCGTACATATGGCAACTAAAAGACACAAACATCTCTCCCACAATCACCTTGGAGATACTAAAACAAGCCACTGCCTACAACAAAACATTAAAAAAATGCCTTCTTTGTCTCCACGAAAAATTAACCATCATCACATATCCATCACAAAACACCCTCCTAAATAAAAAAATCTGAAATCCTCTCAAACTGTAGGCACGAAAATAGACTCCTTCTTTCACACTTCAACCCACTCACACAACCCACCTAAGACCTCGTACACATATTTAATAAATAAAAAAAAAAAAAGCACCGTAAGTACCATTTTCCTCCTCTTACCATCACATCCATCACACAATATACCCACACGCGTCAACCATTTTAACTTTTTACGAGCATTAAGTAAGTAAGTAAGTAAAGTTGGCGACCATAGTCGAGGGTAACCCGAAGGCTCCCTTTTCGATAGCTACTACACCAAGGTGTAGGGGAGGGCGCTACTCCTTCCCTGGATTGCTCTACTTTACCCTTGATCCGTACCTTATAATGCTGAGTGTTAAGCAAGGAGGCATCAAGTACCATTTTTGAGTCTTTGGTATGACTTAACCTGGGATTGAACCCAGGTCTCCCGGGCCATTGGCGAACACTCAAACCGCTAGGCCACCTTACCAACCAAATTCACTCTAAACTTTTATACAATAGTATATGTACCACACACCAACAAATAATATATATCTATTAAAAAACAACCCCAACCTATTATTATTATAATACAACCCTCCCCCGCCGTATATATTACACCATCATATTTACAACACAATATAACCTTACTTATATCCATTGTGATTCTTTCTCACCATACACGTTTACAAATCAAATTCTCACTCATTCCCCCCCACTACGCCAACTTGCAGCGATGATATTTTGTCCCACATCCACTGTCAACCGAAGAATATATTGCAACAAATGTATACAGGGTGGAACGATAAAATTGTCGCCCTAGAATAGACGACATGATTCCATTTCCATTTAATGAAAACCAGTTTTCTGTTTTTTGTTGCAGACCATCTACTAGTTGGCCAGTTGTATACAAATCCAAAGAGCGATAGGAGCCTTCTATCATGTCTGAAAGAGACACAGTGTTCAACGGGCGAGATCGGAGATGCACCGCGGTACATCCCATGCTCTCTACCGATCCAAGTTATGACAACTGGACCATTGCCAGCGCCCTCAAAATGCAAATCTGGATTGCCACGAATAACAGGGACGTACCCAGGGTGATGAAAACAAAGTTTCCGGCTACGGTTATGGTCTTTGGGGTGGTTTCAAGTGTGGGCCACATCATGCTACCTCATATCGTCGAAGTCGGCTTGTAAGTCAACACCAAAATGTACCTGGATGTGCTGAAGAGTGTGGTGATCCCCTGGTGCAATCAGGTGGCCGGTGGCAGACCCTGGGTATGGCAGCAGCACTCGGCGCCGGCCCACAAGTCCAAAGAGACCCAGGCTTGGCTTCACAAGGAGTGCTACGACTTTGTACCCTTCTCTCACTGGCCCCACTCCTCCCACGACCTGAACCCGCTGGACTATTTCGTTTGGTCATACGTCGAGAACATCACCAACATGACCTCCCACAATACCAAAGCCAGCCTGATCACCGCTATCCGCCGAGTATTCTCTGAGCTCCCGCCGGCGCTTGTGGAAAAGGCATGCTCCCAGTTCCGGATCCGTATCGAGTCGGTGATTGAGGCTGAAGGCGGCTACATTGAATAGATATCAGCTCTACTACATAATCAAGTTAGCTGAATTTATTTTTTCAATAGAAGTTTTAGAATAAATCTGTAGTGCTGTTTTCTTTAGGACGACAATTCTATCGTTCCACCCTGTACTCATTCGTAATGTATGCAATAAAATAAAATAAAATATTAAAGGGGTAAATAATAGTATGTGTATTAAATAACAATTATGTGCGTAATAAATTGTTGTAATGCTAATATTAAAAGTTTTATCATTGATAATATTCATAATATCAATTTCATCACGTTTAATATCAGTACTTCCTTTTTTTTTCTTGATTTGCCCTGATGAAATTAAGGTGCGTCTTATACACATGGGCGCCTTATATGTCGTCAAGTACGATAATAGTTTTTAAATGTTTACTTTTGTGGAAATATGATTATATGGATCATTATAAACTTCCAAAAAATCCGGATCTTTTGGGTCAGAGCCAGATTGTTTGTTTATTTAAATGATCTCTTTTGAATGGGGTGTTTATCAACTCTACATTCCTAGTGCCTGCTTGTGCGTTTGAGCTGCAAATCACCACTATGTTCAATCTTAATTTGCCCACTGAATAATGTTTATTGTTAAATTCAGATTTGGAGGTGCCCGTGGTGTAATGGTTATCGTCGTAGGAAATGAATACGGCGACATGAGTTCAAATCCTGGACGAGACTGATTGCATTTCATATAGCACTAATACCCTTGGTAAAGGTATGAATCCAATTATTCTCCCTCCAGCTATGGGTAAATAGTAGGGCAGACTAGGTTCTTCAGCCTTGGTGAGGCAACTAGTCTAGGAGAAGGAAAACTCTGAATTCAAACCTGTTAAACTCCGCTTAAAAATTGACCTTGTGTCATATCCTGCCCGAGCGGAGGGGTCAGTATATGGTTAAACTCAGATTCCGCCATACACGATACAACAGCAAAAATTTATAATCAAGTTTGGTTTCTTTGTTTAAAGGGATATCAACCTTCGTGGGTTATTTAATACGAAAGCCATCCTTTTAGAAGAACAGCATGGATATTATTTAACAAATAGTTGAGATGGGTAAGGGGGTTCATGTCTTTCTGAAAGAGTTTGTCTAAAAGGGAATGTGATTGTATGATTAGACTGCAGTCGAGCACTTTTTGCCCTTTTGCCACAGAGACACTTCCAAGCTACAAGAGCTTTTTTCGATGCACTGACATTCTTTTTTTTTCTATTATTACTTTTTGCCATGGCTTCTCACCCTATTTTCGGATTGATATACATAAAAAATAAGAAGTAAAATTGGTAATAGCAAATAAAACACATCACCAAAAAAAAAAAAAAAAAAATTACAAACACCTGAGTTTTAAATGCGAGATTGTTATGTATGTCTTACTCGTGAGAAATCCGTTACTGTGTTTCTCCGACAATAGAATGAGGTTGGTGAGGCGAGAAGGATAGTATGTGAGGAGTGGGGTTACATTTGTATTGCAATCAGAGATAAACGGAGCGTGACAGATCAGCAGTCTTTGGGTCAGCGACGCCGAATAAATAGTTTTTTCAATTTTTTTTTTCGTCTTTTCTTTTGATTTTACTAAAATGGGTTGGTTGATACAGAAGGTCTTTTCAGCCAGGTGACCAAGTGACGGAAATCTGAAGTGTTAGTGTCGCATGAAGTCAAAAACAAACAAACAAAAAAACAGCACCAACATGGACTCATGAAAAGCCTTCGACGCATTCAGACGAATATATAATTTGTTATTTGCGGGTACATTTCATACCATCTTTTGTAAAACTTAAATCCAAAACTTATTTTCGTCTTTACCTCTGACAATTTATATTTTTCTTTCTTTTTCTTTTTGTTCTTAATTTATTTTTTCTTTCTTTTCTATCTGTTCATAGTTGTTTTTCAAAAACTTTCCGTCTTTCTTTTTTTTTTTTCTTAAGTGCCATACATTACCCCTTACTTATCGTTGTCGCAAATGGAATAGAAAACTCGAGTTCAAATCCTGGACAAGGCCGTTTGTGATAAATTCGCGCTAATGCCCTTAAAAAATCCATGAGTCCGTCTTTTCCTCTTATCTACATATGAGTAAACTGTAAGGCAGACTCTGTTCTTTATCCTTGACTAGGCAACCAGTCTTGGAGAAGGTGGACTCGAATTCAAACTAGCGTTATTCCTTTTCAAAAAGGACCTTGAATTACATCCTGTCTATTGTAAAGGGAATGAGTAAATACACACACTGCCTTACTCCTCATTAGATCTCTTAAATCTTGCAAACCTTGTCTTAATTCTATTAGTACGTTTTATGAGATTTAGGGAGAACTGTTGATTTTCATAATCGTAACGCTTTGTGGTTTAATAGTCAATTTAGTCATTCTTAGGCAGAATCTTAGTGTCAGGGCATTTATTTTATTCTATTTGTCGTCTAGCGCTATCTCTCTCTTCCTCTCTCTCTCTCTCTATATATATATATGAGAATGAATTTTTTTTAAATTTATTGCGGACTTTTTGTCCTCATCTTGGTAGATTTTTTGGTTTTTAATTTGTTGTTTCTTCTTTCATTACGTTTCGGCCAAATTTCACCTCTGGCCATCTTCAGGTGATTAACCGCAACCTCGGATAGGAATGCTGAGTCTTGTAACCGTATCCCCAGTAATTACTGCCTTCCATAGTTGTTGTCTTGTATTTGTCGCTGCCTCCCACCAGACACGACTTGACACAAGGTCAAAAGCCCGAAGGCCAATTAAAGTGGGGATAAAGGGGAGGGGAAGGTCGGGAACGAGCCGAGACTCGAACCCTGCTTGTCAGTGCTGCTCATCGGCTCACTTTGTGCAATGTGAGCCTGATGAGGCAAGCAGTTTCACGAACCCAAATGTGGGTCCGGGCACGTATGCCAGTTTACGGCTTAAACTAGACGCTTGGTCTAGTGCCGTACAATGGGGACAAAAGTGCAGCTCGCCCACCCGAAGGTTGCCCAGCCGAAGCTGGGGGCCTATTCGGCCCCGAGTCTGCTCTTGGTTTCGAGCACCCATCCGGCACGAATGCCAGACGGCCCAGCTAAAAAGCCGGGGGCGTGGCACCACGTTTTTGACCAAGTAAACCTCTGGCTGGCTTGGGTAGGAATTGAAACCGCTATCTCCTGACAATGCTCGCCTGGAACCGTAGAGACTCAACGCCTCTATCCACTGCGCCACGGATCCCTGAAGAAGGCCAGAGGTGAAATTTGGCCGAAACGTAGTGAGAAGAAACAAAAAAAAAACTACAGAGATGAGGACAAACAGTACGCAATAAATAAAAAAATTAATTCTCAGATTAAGAAGCCTCATCTCAAAAGCTTACCAATAAAGACATATATATATATATATATATATGTCCGTTGGGTCTGAAGATGTCCTGTTTAATTTTTTTCTTCATGTTTTTGGTTCACACCAGAAACTGAAAATACGGGATTGAAATAAATTTATAATCATGAATTAACCGGTCTTTGGTTTTTTTCTTAAAGAAATATTGCTCTGTAATAAATTGCATTGAGCTCTCTACCAGGAAAATTTAAATGTTCAGCTCTTGAATGATTTTCTTGTCCTGAGGGAATTACTCCAAACTCTGTTTTAACCTGACCGAATATTACCGATATATATATATATATATATATACGCCAAATTTAAAACAAAATCTGATTAGAAATAATACAAACTCCCCTAAATCCTATAAAAGACAAAGAAGTGGGGTTTATAAATTCACATATCTATTCAGGGAATGAACAATTCCTTACGAACTCCTAGAACCTACACTAGCCATACAACAACCACACTTTCTCGTTGCCTTACAGACCACTCGTTCATACTATCAAATAACATATGACTACAACAGTGTAATAATATATATAAATTTGCATCTCTTGAAATATGAAAAATCCTCCCCAATAACACAAAAATTATGAATATAGATGACAACAAAAACTCCTAAAACTCCACAAGTCCACCAGTTTTAAAAAACAAACAGAGATAAAATAACATTTAACACTGGCACAAATATCTTCAATATTTTCAACAACCAACACACAAGTCAAAACACCTTAAGCAATAATAAAGCATTCTAACAGAATCTAAACTTAAACAATGGAAACAACCCTCACCCTGAAAATGATCAAACGATATGATCGAAAGCGTTTTGCAGCAGAACCTTGGGCAGCTTCTCTGGTAACTGAACCCTGATACAAAGAAGAGAGCCAGAATGTGAGAGAAAAAGCATAAGATCATAAAAGAGTTGGTTGGTTGGTTGGTTTGAATTGGTTTGGTTTTATGGCATATCAACCTTTGTATGTTATTTAACGCCAAATCCATTTTATATAAATAATCAGTTCTATTTCAAACAATTCAGTTTAGCATGAGTACACAGTTTAATTGTCAAAGCATTTCCATTTCAAACAATTAAAGCAGTTATATGTAACAATCCAGTTTAGTGTAAGTACAGTTTCAGTGTCAAAAACAGTTCAATTTCAAATAACTCAGTTTAGCATAAGCTCGCAGTTTAAATGTAAGCGCAGTTTAAGTGTGAAAAACATTTCTATTTCTTGCTATTCGGTTTAGTCGAGCAGTTCTAATTGAGCTAATTCAGGTTAGTATAAGTATAGATTTTGTTTACACAAAGTTACATGTTAAAACAGTTCTATGTTTAACAATTCAGTTTAGTGTAAATACAGTTTCAATGTCAAAAATCAGTTCTATTTCAATTAATTTAGTTTAGCATAAGCACGCAGTTTAAATGTAAGTAAGGTTTAATTGTCAAAAACGTTTCTATTTCAAGCTATTCCGCTTAATCAGACTATTCAGGTTAGCTTGAATACGCCGTTAGTTCTATTTAACCCATAGATAGGATCCATTTCATGTGCTACCACACCGGGCTGGAGTGGACCTGGGAGCTATGGCAATTAAGGGGTGCTCCGTATTCCCCAAGGACCCAGCATTTCTGGGACCTCACCATCAGACTCTTTAGTGTCATATCCCGGACACTCTTTGGGGGGATCTTACCCCTCTGCAGAGGTGCAGTCAGTGTATTCTACAGCCCCAGCCGACTAAGCAATTATAAAAAAGGAAAGTACCATTGTCTCAGGTACTCATCATCATCATGTCATGCCGCGAGCACAAATATCCCTGACTCTGTCTGTCTCGCTGTCTGTCTCTCTCTCTCTCTCTCACCATTTCTCTTTATCGTCCATCACTTTCAGCAGGTCTTCTAGACGGTACCCTGTGTCCGCACAGAGCTGTAGTAGATAAGTTCTAGCTGGTCAATCAACACTCGTTCGTCCGTGTGAAGGGGTCCAGAGGAGCACGTTCGGCCTTACTTCACCAGTAGTGTCCTGCATGTCTTGTTCGTCTAATTTGGATGGTTTTCGAGATGGTTGGTAGGTATCCATACAGCAGCTGTTTTGTGGAATGTTGTCTCCAGAATTCGTTCAATATAACTCGTAGCATTCTTATGCAATTGCCGTCGAGCTTTCTCCATACGCTTAGAAAGCGTCCATGTGGTGCATCCATATAGTTGTATGGACACGACTGCCCTGCCAAAACATCCACTATACATATTACAAACTGAACTAACATGACTAGAAAACTCGGCAAACACTCTGTGCGACATACGAAACACTGGACAGCAGTTTCGACCTTATTAGTTCTCATCAGCAGCATTTATCGTCATCTCCACCACTGGAGATCGAACCAGGGACCACAGAGTGCAGAGCCGAAACTCTACCACTGATTGCATACAACAGATGCTAAATTGATTAGTCATGGTACATGCGTGACCACTTTCCCAGATGTGTCTTGACCCCCCACAGAGGACACGGTCACTACCACGGCCACGTCTTTGTTAAGTCCGAGTTACGTGTCCATGGGCTAAGAACTAGATATACATCACCAGTGGAGGAGATTACGGTTTACGCTGCTGATGAGACCTAATAAGGTCGAAACAGCTGTCCAGTGTTTGGTATGTCACACGGAGTGCTTACCGGATTTTCTAGTCATGTTAGTTCAGTTTATAATATATACAGTGTATGTTTTGGCAGGGCAGTTGTGTTTACACCGCTATACAGATTTTCTTGTCATGGTAATTCACTTTGTAAAAAATAATTCTTCTATTTAAAAAATGAATATATATATACATATACGAGGGTCTTTTTTCGAAGATGTCTCCTTATTTATTAACCCAAGCATATATATATATGTATACATATATATATGAAATAAGGGTCATATATATATATATATATATATATATATATATATATATATATATAACGTGGGTCATTCAATTCATTAGGTGAATTTGCCATAGTGAATTGGAGTGTGTAGCGTTTGCTTTTAAATGTGTTTCTATAAATAGTGTCAGTAGCTAAAGACATTTAGGTACATTGCTAATGTAAAGACGCTCTTACATAGTAGTAATCTAAATACAAAAGTTACATCACTTTTGTAATAGATCCTCCCTTGATGATGGCCCAAAGTCGGGCAGAAAGTACTTGGGATATATACAGTTATGGAAAAATACAGCAATCAATTCCCGCCGAATACGATAAAAGCAATACGACAATATGAACAGATCAACAAGAAAATATGTAGACAGAAAATGTCTATTATATTCAACGATATTCGTATTAATGAAGAAATGCTGCCAATATATATATATATATATATATATATATTGTCTGGTTTGATTATTTCATAACGAAATGGTGCCTTCTGATTATTATTATTATTATTATTATTGTAAGTCCAGTTATTAATCAAATAAAATCAATGTTTTTTTGTTAATAGTCCATAACAGCTGGCTCATGTACACTACAATTATTCAAATAGACTTTTCATAGATGACCTGGTTACGGCGAAGAAGAGGAAAGCTCAAGAAAGGAAACGAATCCCCTTAAATTGCTGGACAAAATAATGTCATGACGATTAGATATATCAAAGTGAAAATTCATCATCATATCGCGCTGGTAGCACGGATATCCCTGACCCTCTCTCGCCACTCCTCCCTATCGTTCATCGCCCTAGGTAGGTCTTCAACACAACATCCCGTATCCTCACATAGCTGCTGAATGTATGTTCGTGCTGGTCGTCCTGCTTTTGCACGGCCATGGGTGGGGGTCCATAAGAGTACATCTCTTATGAGTTCGTCCCTGCTTCTCCAGCAGTGTCCTGCATGTCTGGTTCGTCTAACTTGAATAGTTTTCGTGATAGGGGGCAGGTGGCCGTACAGTTGGTGTCTTGTGGGGTGTTGCCGCCAGGACTTGTTTAAGATTGCACGTAGCATTCTTGTGTAATTGCCGTCTAGCTCCAGCCGTTTTGTTAGCGTCCATGTAGTGCAACCATATAGCAGTATCGATGTGACCGCTGCCTGGAAGAAACTGCGTTTCATTTTATCGGTCAGGTCTGATTTCCATATAATCGATAGCCTATTGATAGCTGTCCATGCTTTTGTTAACCTCGTTTCGATGTCCTTTTCAAAACAGTTAATCACATAATGAGTAAATACAGCGGATAAACGTAGTACAACTCTTGTCATGGCGGGGAGAGAAAAGGGATCCACTGTGAACTGTTTGGTTTGGTTTCTTTGTTTAATGGTATATCAACCTTTCTAGGATATTTAATGCCAAAGCTATTCCCCAAGAAGAACAGTTGTGGTACTATTTAACCCATAGCTGGGAAGATAAGTGGGTTCTATACCTTTCCCAAGGGTATTTGTCCGAAAGTGAACGTAGCAGAGCGACTGGAGTACGAACTCGCGTACTACGATTCCGCAGTCAATCGCTCTAACTACTACACCATGCGGACACCACCCACTGGGAACTATGCAATAGATTACATTTCGACCATATATGCACAAACTAGAATCCATCTTAGAAAATGAAACCCATTAATCTCTCTGATATTTTAAGATACAAACAGATCACGGCTAGAAGACTAGACATAACGTTAATTAACATTAAAAAAAATTTGTCATCTGGTGGATTTTGCCCTTCCAACAGAGCCCAGAGTGAAAATCAAAGGGAACGAATAGATTCACAAATACTTTGATCTTGCTATAATTAAAAAGATGTTAAGCAAAAAGTTGACGGTGATACCAGTAACAGATGGTGCACTTGGAACGGTCTTCCTAGTCTTAGAAAAAAGAAAAGGAGAATCGAAAATCAGAGGTGGAATCGAGACCATACAGATCACAGCATAGTTAAAATTGGATAGAATTCTCAGAAGAGTCTTGGAGATCTGATGAAACTTACTGTCACTCAGAATCCTGTGAAAAATCCCCAATTAAAACTGGTTTGAAAAACTCGCAAGCAGTGAAATAATGATAACACAGGGATAAGGAATAAAAGTATAAACAAGAACAGTTTTGGGAAAAGAAGTGACTAAATACGATTTGAAAAACTAGACTCTATGAATAATGTTTCAACATGATATATGTTACCTGTTCGTTTTCTTCCCAAGAACTATATATATATATATATATATATATATATGCGCGTGTGTGTTTATCATTGTTGTTAAAATTTTAAACCTATACATGGTGTTTAGATCTGAGTCTATCAAATATCTTGCAGTAAAATACCCTTCTATCATGTAAAATCTGAAAAAAGACTTGATATTTGATAAAACACACACTTACGGAGGATCAGACAGAGAGACCTATATATATATACAGAGAGAGAGAGAGAGAGAGAGAGCATGTACTATAACATGATGATTAACAAGTAAGTAGTTTCTTTTTTGTTTTTTGTTTTTCTCTGAAAAGACCCGTTTGAAAGTATACGTCTAATATTCACAAACTAATCTCATATACTTGTTTTATGACAGTGTTTATTTTGTGGATGTTTCCTACTCTACCTCAAGGGCCCGTTTGATGGCGTCTGTTTTCTCTTCGAATAACATAATATAGTTTAATTTTATCTTCCTTTCTCTTTTAACAGGTTTGAATTCAGAGTTTTCCTTCTCCTAGACTAGTTGCCAAACCAAGGCTGAAGAACCCAATCTTCCCTACTATTTACCCATAGCTGGAGGGAGAATAATTTTATTCATACCTCTCCCAAAGGTATTAGTACTATGGAAAATGCAATCAGTCTCGACCAGAATTTGAACGCGTGTCGCCATGTCCATTTCCTTCGACGATAACCATTACACTTAGGAGGTGCCTGTGGTGTAATGGTTATCGTCACAGGAAATGAACACGACGACACGAGTTCAAATCCTGGACGATGATGATCGCATTTCACATAGCACTAATACCCTCGGGAAAGATATGAATCCCATAGTTCTCCCTTCAGCTATGGGTAAATAGTAGGGCAGACTGGGTTCTTCAGCCTTGGTGAGGCAATTAGTCAGGGAGAAGGAAAACTCTGAATTCAAACCTGTTAAACTCCGCTTAAAAATTGACCTTGTTTCATATCCTGCCCGAGAGGAGGGGTTGGGTAAATATGATAACCATTACACTACGAGCACCTCGATATCTGTCTATCTATCTATCTATCTATCTATCTATCTTAGCCTAGTTAGCTTGGGCTGTAGTATACACCGACTCCATTTCGATATTACCTTAAATTGCATCTGAAGATGAGGCTCTAGTTCTGGACCTTTGGGAAGAGTAAGATACCCTATTAGTACCATAATTCTCAAGCCAACTCTGACCCGGAGCGGCAAGATCAGTTATGATTCTATCGATGAGTCAAATAGAAATATCTAATCATTTACAATACTTGAAAATATTTAACTGTGTGCAAACAAATGATTAATATTAAATTGAATTATCAGTATCAGATAGCAATGCCTGTAACAATTTGTGTGCAAATGAAATATATTGTTGACAAGGATTATTAGTGCAAGATATGAATACTTGAAACCATTTAACTGTACGCAAACAGATGAGCTCTGACTAGATTTTAAATAATTTTAACTACAAACAATTCGTTTACAAATTATATATATATATGTATACAAATTTCGTTGAATATAACAGAATTTTCTGTCTACATATTTTCTTGTTGATCCTTTCATATTGTCGCATTGATCTTATAGTATTGGGGAGACTTACAATGCACCTTTGTGATACAAGTTCCATAGCACAGGAGTAAAAAAACATACATGCCCAACAACAGAAGTACGGAAAATTCTCATCGAAAACACATCAATATTAGAACATCAAAATAACAAACAAAAACTACTGATTCTCGAAGCACTACATATTAGAAACATGCAACCCAAACTTAACAGAATTGATTTTCAAACCAGTGATAATGTACTTAAATGTCTTTAGCTACTGACTCTATTTAAAGAACAATTTTAAAAGTAAACGCTACACACTGCAACGGCTCAGATGCTCTTCTTCTTATAAAGTAGTAATGTACATACAAAAGTTACATCACTTTTGTAATACATCCTCCCCTGATGATGGCCCAAAGTCGGGCAGAAAGTACTTGAGAAATAAACAATTATAGAAAATATATCAATCAGTTTCCGCCAAATACTATAAGATCAATACGGCAATATGAAAGGATCAACAAGAAAATATGTAGTGTCACGTGATAACCCACGGAGACGAAGAGGTAAGACTGATACTATTCTCCCGTGTTGAATAGCACTATCTAGCAGTCAAAAAGTGACCGTTAAGAGAGAATGTGGGTCACGCAGGGGAGACCAGGTGTTCGCACTTAGTGACCTCAGGTCGCCGGACATCGGAAGGAGAAAGAGAGAAGCCAAATAATTGGCTGGGACCCCAAAACGGAAGTGGGGCTCCCTTTCCCTCAGCGGAAGTAAAGGACAAGAATGTTTTTTGAGCAGGGTTCATAGCGGGCAGACGAACCATAGCCATTTTACTCCGGGTTGAAGACAAAAGAATTAACTGAGACATGAGAGATCCGAGTCCCTCAAGCCAGTACTAAAAACAGAACAAAGTCTATTAGCCCGTAAAAGAAGAACGATTCTCCAGTGGAACCCCGTCGAAAATAAGATAAGTAACTTTGGGGACATTTTTCCTTTATACCCAAATTTCGTTTAGCACTCTCTCTCTCTCTCTCTCTCTCAATTCGAAGAAGGATAAAAGCTAAGAAAAGACATTTATATTCGTGGACTGTCCAATTATATGTTTTGACACTCTGAACGTGTATATATAAGTAGTAAAGGATTTTATGTATTTTCATTTTACCATGTGGTCTATGTTGTTACTTCACGCTTTCTTTTCAGCTTCTATTCGCCTTATGTTATCTTGTTTAGAATTGTCCTATTAATTCCTAAAGTATCACACGGGAAACCGGAGTTGCCGACTACTGCAATATTAATATTATTACGACTAAAACCTATAGGCTCATTATCTTCCTTTGTCTCGGGGAAGGAAGAAAGCGGCCTTGTGGGTTTGTGATAGTGTGAAATTTGGAACCCCTTGCCAGCGGCGGTCAGTCTGGTCCTAAATTATTCCCTCACGTAATATGCCAGTTCTTATATGCCTGAGAGAAGAACTCTGAACAGGACTTATTCTGTAGGGGATCAAGTGCCAACCTGCCCCGTCTTCACACGTGCGAAAATAAAGTGCCGTTTTAGGATTTTAGTCAATTTGCCGTCACAGTAGACAGAAAATGTCTATTATATTCAACGAAATTTGCATTATGAAGAAATGCTACCAAAATAAACACACACACACACATATATATATATATATATATGTGTGTGTGTGTGTGCATTTATATATGTATATATATATATATATATAAAGGATTTGGCATTCAATAATCCACAGGAGCTAATATGCTATGAAACACAAACAAACCAATGGAAGCTATTTACTGTAAAAAGAAAAAAATGTTTCTATTGCTATAGCCTTTAAGATATTGATAAATGTTTTTGAAACTTTTTGACGTTGCAATAAACACACGCTTCATCATCATGAGGTCTCGCCATCCGTTCCTGTCGTCCATCACTTCTGCCTATTCCTCTCGGCAGCATCTAGTGTCCGCACTGAGCTGATGTACATACAAGGTGCATACGATAAGTTTCAAGACTTTTTCCCTAGAGGCATTTACAATTGTCAAAGACTCTTGAAAATTCACCATGTTATTGCTATACATCTTATGAGATGACTGACCAACTTTTACGATTTCAGGTTCAAATGAACAGCTACTGCAGCAATTGGAATACACCCTACTAAAGCCTGATTGTCACAGCTGGTGAATTTCAAAAATGCAATCTGACACTTTAGGAGAACGATATGCAATAAAATTCTGTTTTAAACTTGGAAAAAATGCCATAGAAATATATGGAATGCTTCAATCAAGACAATTCCTCAGCCTCCCTATAGTTCAGACCTTGCTCCCTGTGACTTTTGCTTATTCCCTAAGCTCACAGGATATCGTTATGAGACAATTGGGAAGATGAAAGAGGCTGTGACGAAGGTCATTGACACGCTCACACAAGTGGACTTCGATGGGGCCTTCCAGAAGTTGTTGCAGCCGGAGGAGATTACTTCGAAGGAGACTAGAGTTTCATGTGAGTACTATCAATAAAAGTGCCCATACGAAAAATGTCTGGAAAGTTATCGTATGCACCTTGCATGTAGGGGTCAAAATAAGAACATCACTTGTGAGTCCGTGAGGAGGTGCCCGTGGTGTAATGGTTATCGTCACAGGATATGGACACGGCGATACGAGTTCAATTCCTGGACAAGACTGATTGCATTTCACATAGCACTAATACCCTTGGGAAAGGTATGAATATAATTATTCTCCCTCAAGCTATGGATAAATAGTAGGGCAGACTAGGTTCTTCAGCCTTGGTGAGGCAACTAGTCTAGGAGAAGGAAAACTCTGAATTCAAACCTCTTAAACACCGCTTAAAAAATTGACTTTGTGTCATATCCTGCCTGAGCGGAGGGGTTGGGTAAATAGGATCACTTGTGAGTCCGTTCTTACTTCACCAGTAGTTTCCAACGTGTCCTCCCATTTTTGTTAATATGGTTTATGAGATGGGACGTCAGTGGCCGTACAGTTGCTGTTTTGTGGTGTGTTACTTCCATGAATTTTTCAAAACAGCACATAGCATTCTTGCATTCTTCCCAGCAAACTTTTGTTCTCTATGCATTTCGTTAGCATCTGTGTGGTGCATCCATACTCTAGTACCGACGAGTTGCGGTAGATAATTTGACTTTCTACTGCTATTCTGATCTCTCCAGGTTCTGGTTATGTCATTTTGTAAAAACATTCAAGCCTGTGTTACACACGATTTGAGGGGCAGAAAGTAAAGAAAACATCTATGGAAAATTGGTGACTAAAAATGTTGAAGCAAGTCGAAGAGGATGAAGCAATGATCCAACCGGGCTGCAAGTCCTACACTTGAAAATCTACAAGAAATTGAACGAAGTTGCTTATATTCAAAATATGATCTTGAATGAGGCATATTCAACATAATAACGTGCTGGCTCTAGGCGCGTTGGAAACAAGCTAGATTTTGAATTAAAAAAATCACGATCATCATTCGAAGTCTACCCTACTTGTTATATTTCACACCTTGGGACTTATTACTCTGCCCCAAAATAAAGTTTTACCGAAAGGGTAACAGTTTTAACATTGCAGAGGAGAACTGACTTAAATCGTGCGTGGTGCTTCACATGTTTAAAGTAGGGATTGTTTCGGTGCAGCTAAAGAGCAGGGATTGGTGTACTGTCGTTGGTACTTTTTTTTTTCGAACAGTTAGCGTGTTTCCATTCCATGGACTATTTTTGCTGAATAAATTATAGTTTACAGTTGCAACTATTTCAAGGAAATCAATATTGATTGATACTTTTATATTCCAGAAAACTGGAGGCATAGTTACGCCCAGAATTTTCTTTTCAGGACGCTTACCCAGTCGACTGGCGCTGTAGAATACACCGACTGCATCTCTGCAGAGGGGTAACCCCACCCCAACAAGTGTCCTTGATATGACACTAAACAAGCTGATAGTGAGGTTCCATGAATGCGGAGTACCCCTTCATTACCATCGCTCCCAGGTTCACTCTGACCCAGAGTGGAAGTACCTGATTAGGGTCCTATCTATGGGTTGAATAGAACTAAACTGTGTACTCATGCTAAACTGAATTGTTTGAAATGGAATTGTTTTTGACATTGAAACTGTACTAACGCTAAACTGAATTGTTTAATATTGAACTATTTTGACATCTATACTTATAGTAAACTGAAATGGTTGAATAAGAACTGTTTGACCAGACTAAATAGCTTGAAATAGAAAAGTTTTTGACAGATTGTATACTTATGCTAAGCTGAATTGTTTGATTGGTTTGGTTTGGTTTCTTTGTTTAATGGCATATCAACCTTTCTAGGTTATTTAATGCTAAAGCTATTCTCCTAGAAGAACGGTAGTGGTACTATTTAACCCATAGCTGGGATGATAAGGGGGTTCATACCTTTCCCAAGGGTATTTGCCCGAAAGTGAACGTAATAGCGCGACTGGAGTACGAACTTGCATACTACGATTCCGCAGTCCATCGCTTTAATCATTACACCACGAGGACACCCCCGAATTGTTTGAAATAGAACTGTTAATTCGTATAAAATGGATTTGGCATTAAATAACCTACAATGGTTGATATGCTATAAACTTAAACCAACCAACCAACCAATCTAGTCGTCTCGAGGTACTATAACTAGCGCTAACTGAGAAAGTGTGAGGACTGACAGAGCAATATAGACTGAGATGTGATTGAAAAAAATATGAAGGTTTTATTCCCGTTCGTGGTAGTTCGGAATTTGGATCGTTTGCTTATTCATTAAGGAATATAAGCAGGAAAGAAAAAAGTAGGAAATCTACGTGTGAATTGAAGCTGATGGTGATTTGTCACGCCTACCGTTACGGGTGGTTGAACCGCTTGCTATATGTGTTTTCCCTCTGCTTCTGTGATCCATTCTGTCAGCAGGGTCAAATCAGCCTTTCTTTTTATAGTGCACGAGTGGCTCAGATAGACTTTTCTGAGTCAGATAGCTTGGTTTCTGAGAGTTCGGAAAATCTTTTTGAGATCCTTTATTTTCCCTCGCCTTTTTCTTCGAAGTGGGAGCTTGAAGCTCAATAAATTTCAGCCTGTCTTCGCCATCAAATCGGTGGCTGTCGAGGTAAAAACTTTTAGTTGGATCGTCGACGGCAGTTTCAATTTGTAACGACAATATATATATAGTCATCCACAGACAGATCTGTTTCGTTCTATCAGAACTCATCAGTGTGGCTAGACAGTATCTCCCCATAACTGGGATCGAAACCCGGTTGACTGAAACACCAAGCCAAAGCTTCTAACCATTTAGCTACGAGGAGATATTATCTACGAGGTACAATTTTAAACGGTTATGAATCACAATTACTATTGTTTACATACATCCGTTCAAATGGCCGCCGAGATCACAATTGGAATACGAAGAGACTTGCAAAGGCGCTCATGGCAACACGATTACTTCTTCGCTAGAGAACTCAACCCTACTGGGGTAGGGGATAACTTCTATATAATAATGAGTTATATTTTATTATATATATATATATATATATATATATATATATAAAAGTAACAGTGTTATTTAGAAGTTACTTTTTCAATCAGCTTGTATATTTACATACATATATATATATATATATATAAAATATATAATAGAGATTTACTTCTTAATCTACCTTACACACACACACACAAACACACACACACACACACACACACATACCATAGGATCAACGTTTTGTGCTGTAAAGAAAGAAGTCCACAGAAAAAGAAATACTCAAACTCGAAGGTAAGGGAAGAAAATATAGCAGTAGTTTTTATTTAGCTATGATCACTGTAACCCAAAAAGTTTATTTTTTGTTGCGTCCTTCTTCTCCCTTCCTCTCGGTTGTGACGGGGTGTGGGTGAGAGCTGACTGTTTGACACACGCCTGTCATAGCAGATAGGTCGTAGCAGACTGGGGTAGGACGGGTCGGGGCCTCCGGAACCTTTAACGCACCCATTTTGACAACTGGCTTCAACTCTGCCAAAATCTCATTACTTGTTTCTTGTATAGAGATTTTGGGGAACAAATCGAAGATCCTCGATGTCACTAGTGAAACACGTGATAATACATCTGTGATTATTCTAAAATCACGTCTAACTTTGCAGGTCATTCTGCCCGCACGCGCTTGTCTCGTGAGACACCTTCACTGATTGACGACAGCGCCCGTCCGTAATATTACACACACACACACACACACACACACACACATATATATATATATATATATATACATGTATAAATGAACAGTATTTTTTGATACTCCTTATAATTATTTGAAAATGCAGAAAATCTGTTTTTCTATTGCTCAAGATTATAAAGAAAATTTAAGGATTTTCTGGAAAAATGTCGAAATCATTTTACTAGTTTTCTAAATGCCAATGTGATTTCACATTTTCAAACTTCTTGGCTGATTCTGAACAAGATTTTTGGAGGATAGAAGATTCTTAACATTTTTCAAATTTTTAATTTAGCTATTTATACATAACAGAATGTATTGTAGGATTGCAAGAAAATGCAACCTGGATGCTATTTGACTGAGTTCAACATCTATTTTCTAACAGTATACGCTTGATTTACCACTCAAATTGAAAGTGTCACCCACGTGAGACAGAAATAGAATCTGGGGTTTTTCTAAAAACCAGTATATATATATATATATATATATATATTGGCAGCATTTCTTCGTTAATACAGATTTCATTAAATGTAATAGACATTTTATGTCAACATATTTTCTTCTGGATCCGTTCGAATTCCCGTATTACTTTTATCGTATTCGGGGGGAATTGATTTATGTATTGTCCATAGTTGTATGTATCCCTTGTACTTTCTGCCCAACTTTGGGCCATCATCAGGGGAGGATCTATAACAAAAGTGATGTAACTTTTGTTTTAGCATATTACTACTATGTAAGAGCATCTTTATCTTTGAAGATTATGGCGTTTTCTTTTAAATGGGTTTCTATAATTAGTGTCAGTAGCTAAAGACAAACCAGTGCTAATGTACTTAAATGCACCTCGTAAATCATCAACTTTTATGTTTAATTTCGAGCCTACCGTAAACTTATAAATATAAAATAAATTTTCCTTTTAGCGGATAGGATGTGAGAAGACAAAATTTCTGTGAACAAAGAAGGAATGAAGCAAAGATACTAGATGACTCCTGTTCCTCGAAGAACGAAAAATTTAGTCACGTGTTGCCCGCTAGTCAATTTATTCCTGCTTCCACAGCCCCAGAGACTGAACAGAGATAGAATAAAACAAAGAAAGGCCGTAACGCCAAAACAAGCTGTATTTTTGCGTTTCTTTCACTCTCCATCCAGCGAGAAGCCATTACTGACTGCACCATAGTATGATGGGTGGGTACGTATGAACGAATCTGTGGCTGCGAACATATGCACGTGTTTCTGAGAGTGAATCCGTCTTACAAATGATATTACATGCCACTCGGTAAGATCAAAAATTGAGAAAAGGCAAAAGAAAAGACTTAGTAAGTCTCACCAGTGCTTCTTCAAATCCTCTTCATTTCGAAAAAAAAAAAAAAGAAGAATTTTCTGAAAGCCGGAACTGTTCTTTGCAAAGAATCGGGAAAAAATATCGCAACTCTGTTTACAACTAAAAACATCTTTTAAAAGATTTCAACAGAAATAGACTTCTTTATTTTTATGACATATCAATCTTTGTGGGCTATTTAATGCCAAAGCCACATTGTAGAAAAACAGTAGTGGAAATATTTAACCCGTAGCTGAGTCAGATAAGAGGGTTCACACTCTTCCGAGGGTATTGATCCGAAAATAAATATAATAGTGTGACCATATTTACCCAACCCCTCCCCTCAGGCAGGATATGACACACGGTCAATATTTTTAAGCGGAGTTTAACAGGTTTGAATTCAGAGTTTTCCTTCTCCTAGACTAGTTGCCTCACCAAGGCTGAAGAACCCAGTCTGTCCTACTATTTACCAGGATTTGAACTCGTGTCGCCGTGTCCAATTCCATTGGGAAAGGTATGAACCCCCTTATCCTCCCAGCTATGGGTTAAATAGTACCACTACTGTTCTTCTAGGAGAATGGCTTTGGCATTAAATAACCTACAAAGATTGATATGCCATTAAAACAAAGAAACCAAACCAAACCACAGGAATCTTGTAACGCGAAAGAAATGTAACTTTAAAACCTTTAAATCACCATAAAATGTTACAATGACCAATAAACAGGTTCAAATGGTATTAGTACAATAAAATGATTTTCTAAGTACGAGGTGCATACGATAAGTTTCCAGACTTTTTTCGTATGGGCACTTTTATTGATAGTACACACATGAAACTCTAGTCCCTGACCACCGTGGTATCTGATAGCGTAAAATGTAAATAAACGAAAGCCAATACATAATGCGTTAAATTCCCCCGCCTAAGCAGATTGCCGTGATGATTGAACGATGATCTTATCAGTCAAGCGTAAGGTTATGCGGGTTTCGATTCCAGCTTAAATCGTCGAGTTTGAAGAGTTGTAAGTAAAGTTGGTGACCATAGTCGAGGGTGGCCCGAAGGCTCCCTTTTCGATAGCTACGAGAATCATTAAATAGGTTTCGAAACTTTTTTTTCGTATGGGCACTTTTATTGATAGTAAGCACATGAAACTCAAGTCCCCTTCGAAGTAATCTCCTCCAGCTGCAATGCACTTGTTGTACAGTTCCAACATCTTCTGGAAGGCCCCATGGAGGTCCTCTCGTGTGAGCATGTCAATGACCTTCGTCACAGCCGCTTTCATCTCCTCATAACGACAGCCTCTGAGCTTAAGGAATAACCAAACGTCACAGGAAGAAAGGTCTGGACTATAGGGAGAGTGAGGAACTGTCTTGACGCCCATCTCGGTCAAATAGTCTGTGACAAGGATGGAGTTGTGCATTGTTCTGGTGGAAATGCCACTGACCCGATTTGAAGAGTGCTGGCCTCTTCCGACGGAATCTCTTCCTGAACTCCTTTAAAACTTCGTTACTCCTCCCACACCTCTCATCATCCCTCACAGTCTCCCTGCCTTCCTTGAGTCTCTTATGCCACTCAAAAACTGATGCTCGATTCATGCAAGATGGTCGAAAAGCAGTCTGAGGCATTCCATACGTTCCTGTGGTATTTTTTCCAAGTTTAAAACAGAATTTTATTGTATATCGTTCTTCTAAAGTATCCTCACGTCCAGATTGCATTTTTGAAATTCACCAGCTGTGACAATCAGGCTTTAGTAGGGTGTATTCCATTTGCTTCTGTAGCCGTTCATTTGAAGCTTAAATCATAAAAATTGGTCAGTCATCTCATTAGATGTATAGCAATAACATTTTCAAGATTGTGCACCAATTTAAAATGCCAATACGAAAAAAGTCTGGAAACTTATTGAATTCACCTCTTAAAACCATGAAATTTTCTGCTTTGTAAACATTTTGGGGAAGGATATGGGATTTTTTTTTCTATTATTAATGTCCGTAATATTTGACCATGTGGTATCTCATAAAATATACCCTCTCCATTCTCACAGTCCCTACATCCATATTTTATTTGCTTCTTATTTGGATGGGACATGCTGTCGTTTGACAACATTGCGCATAGTGCAGCATGCTGTTCCATCTTGAGGGTGGGGCTTAGAATAAGCTGATACGCTGACTGTAACACGGCAGATGAGTAAGACTCCCTCTCTACTCTAAAAAAACCCCAAGTGTTTTCAATTTTTTGTTATGTACCCACCAATGGAAAATGAAATTGTGCTATCCTAACTGGTTGGCTGAGTTTTATGGTATATCAACCCTTGTAGTTTATTTAATGCCAAATCGTTATATATATATATATATATAATAGGGTGCATCAAATTCCCAACTTTTTCAAAAATTTCAAAGGATTATTTTGTCCCCAATTTAATTTTATTTCATTTGTATGCATAAGCTTTCATGTGAAATTTTGCTTACTTTTAATATGGCCACCTTGTCATTTTATGTTTATTATATTATGCTGTATATAATTTTTGTCATATTTAGAGTAATATAATGGCAGAGGGATTTCGTTTTATATATCTTGCCTTTGGGTTTAGTTAGGCTGAGAACCTTTCGGCGTAGCACATGGGTTAGTTAGGTGCAAACTTGAACGCAGGTGTTCACGCGCGAGCGCGGGGCGGACGTATCATTACGAGATGTCAAAATAAAAATCCCAGATAGGGGGATGTGAATGACGTCATGCACCGGAAGCGTGCAGAGGATTTGGGGAGATTTGAAAAAGTCAGTTAGTAGAATTAAGAACTAGACACCGAACGAGAAGGGTCGACTTACGGGGCTCGCAGAAGCCAGATGAATTTGCGCCCCACGGGCGCCGAACGAGATGGGGGTGGGCAGATGGAAAAGCCAGAATAGAAAGAATGTGTATCTCTCTCCTTAGGTCGAAAAACCTTTAAACTCAAAGGTAATAAAAAGTTTCGTACCTGAACTAAGAAGTCGTAATTGTTTTTCGTGTTTTGGGATTCCTATGTTCTATGCATATGGGTTATGAACATTTAACGAAGCCATATCCTTTCTATGGAAAATTAGGAGGATACAAGAAAAAGTAAATAGAAATGTGTAATTGGTTCGTTTTATTGCTTTTTAGATAGATAAATGCATGTAGTTTATAAGCCTGTATCAAAATTCATGAATAGTTGATACTCTATAATTTTAAATGTAATGAAAAACATGGATTTCTACAAAAATTATTCATTATTTACACACATTCTTATAAGCAGGTAAAGCTGTAATTATTTTTCAGAAGAACATGTGCGAAGAGTTGGAATTATTTATAAAATCATATCAATAAAATATCAATAAAAAATGATATCAATATATAGCTAAATATTAAAACATGATATTATAATTAATTTGCCAAAAATTATATCCTGAAAAAAATGATTTTTGATGTAAATTTCTCTGTTGAGCGATATTAATATTTAAGTGCATCGTGATCGTATAAGACAATATCAAAATAACTCCATTTTTGGTATGACATATTTATTTCATATAACAAAGAAAATAATATTTGGGACTGACCACGTTTTTAATGTCAGGGCATTTGATGCCCCCCTAATATATATATATATATATATATATATATATATATATATATGCGCTCTCCTGTCGTGATTGAGCACTCTGGTGAAGGTATTAACGGATGCCACTCGCATAAGGCAAAAGCTCTTTTAACGAATCGTGGTATCCGATAGCGTAAAATGTAAATAAACGAAAGCCAATTCATAATGCGTTAAATTCCCCCGCCTTAACAAATTGCCGAGATGACTGAACGATGAAGTTATCAGTCTAGCGTAAAGTTATGCGGGTTTCGATTCCAGCTTGAATCGTCCAGTTTGAAGAGTTGTAAGTAAAGTTGGCGACCATAGTCAAGGGTGACCCGAAGGCTCCCTTTTCGATAGCTACTTTACTAAGGGGTAGGGGAGGGTGCTACTCCTTTCCGTGGATTTCTCCACTTTACCCTGGATCCGTACCTTATAATACTGAGTGTTAAACAAGGAGGCGTCAAATAGCATTTTTAAAGTCTTTGGTATGACTCGACATGGGATTGAACTCAGGTCTCCCGGGCTTTTGGCGAACACTCTAACCATTATGCTAAGACAGCAACACAATCTTTTTATTGATAACTGGTAAATGAATAGTTTGTAGGAGATATTTTAAAACGAGCAAGAACTTATTTGTTTGCACACAGTTGAACTGTTTCAAGTATTGTTATTTATTGATTGCACACAGTTAAATGGTTTCAAGCATGACTATCTAATATTAATATACCAATAATTTGTTTGGTTAAATGTTTTCAAGGATAGTAAGGGATTAAAGAGTTTTATTTGACCCTTTAAGCAGCAATTATACGGCCACTTACTTCCTATCTAACAAAGCGTCCGAGTAAGACGAGCAAGACATGCTCAGCACTGTTGGAGAAGTAAAAACAAACTCGTCGGCGACATTTTCTATGGACTCCCGCACATAGACACGCAATTGTTGGGTGACCCGTAAAACGTACATTGATTAGTTCTGTGTTAACTCTGAATACAGTGACTGATAGGGATGTAAAATACCCATGATACGGATATATGAAATGTACATAGAATGTTCATAACATATATACATAGAACATAGGAATCCCTAAACACGAAAAACACGTAACGACTTCTTAGTTCAGGTACGAAACCTTTATTACCTTTGAGTTAAAGGTTTCGACATAAGGAAGAGAGATGCACAATCTTTCTATGATGACTTTTCCATCTGCCCCCCCATCACGTGCGGTGCCCGTAGCGCGTAAGTTCGTCTGGCCTCTGCGAGCCCCGTAAGATTACCCTTCTCGTTCGGTGTATAGTTCTCAACTCACTGACTTTTTCAAAATCCCCCAAATCCTCCGCCCGCGCTTCCAGTGCATGACGTCATTCACATCCCCTGGTCCTGGGATTTTTATTTTGACATCTGTGAACGACACATCCTCCTTTTTAGGTAGATATTTCTTTGTCTCAGCCGATTTTATACAAGATAGACAGCAATAGTGACTAATCATTCTATCACAACATCTACTGATCCAAGCTTAAGACATTGCTTCGGGAGTTTCAAAATTAATACACTTCTAACTACAATACACTTGTGACACTCCTCACTCGAAAGGCTGGCCCAGTCGGCCGGGGCTGTAGAATACACCGACTGCTTCTCTGCAGAGGGGTAAGACCCCACCAACGAGTGTCCTGGTTATGACACTGAACAATCTGATGGTGAGGTTCCAGTGATGCTGGAGCTTTGGGGAATGCGGAGCACCCCTTCATTGCCATTGCTCCCAGGTCCACTCTCGCCCGGAATGGTAGCACCTGATAGGGCACGATCTATGGGTTAAATAGAACTGTATACATATGTTAAACTGAATTGTTTGAAATGAACTGTTTTTGACATTGAAACTCTATTTACACTAAATTGAATTGTTAGAACTGTTTTGACATTTAACTGTGTAAACAAAATCTGTACTTATACTAAACTGAATTAGCTGAATTAGAACTGTTTTGACAATTAAACTGTATCATCATCATCATCATGTCGTGCCGCCAGCACGGATATCCCTGACCCTCTCTCGCCACTTCTCCCAATCGTTCATCGCCTCTGGCAGGTCTTCAGGGCTACATCCCGTATCCTCACAGTGCTGATGTATGTATGTTCGAGCTGGTCGTCCTGCTTTTGCTCGGCCATATGTGGGGGTCCATAGAAGTACATTACTTATGAGCTCGTCCCTACTTCTCCAGCAGTGTCCTGCATGTCTGGTTCGTCTAACTTAGATAGTTGTCGTGATGGGAGGCAGGTGGTCGTAAAGTTGGTGCCTTGTGGTGTGTTGCCTCCAGGACTTGTTCAGTATTGCTCGCAACATTCTTGTGTAATTGCCGTTTAGCATATTCTCCAGCCGTTTTGTTAGCGTACAAGTAGTGCATCCATTTAGCAGTATCGACACGATCACTGTCTGGAAGAAACTGCGTTTCATTTTATCGGTCAAGTTTGACTTCCATATGATCAATAGCTTACTCATGCTAAACTGAATTGTTGAAATAGAGCAGACTATTTGCATAAAAATAGATTTGGCGTTAAATAACCTACAAAGGTTGACATGCCATAAAACCCAACCAATTAACCAACCAACTCGAAAGGCAGAAATTAGAAATGCGTCAGGATTTGCCTGTTCGTACTGAAACTCTTCTCGTGTCATTATTAAACAATTAACTTGCGAGAAAATTCCGTTTTCAAAGAACAAACCGGTTAGAAAATGAATGGCTTGAAAGAGAGTGCAGTGGGTCGCGAGGCAGAGGAGAAGGCGAAAGAAGAGGAAGATGGCAACGTACCGGAAGGAAGCGATGCTAAATCGTGTTGACAGCCATATTAGGTTTGTAAATCTATTTGCTTGCGCCATACCAGACGACAGACTCATGGTTCTTCTTATATTGCCCAAACGAACACTGAACTTCAAGACGGGACCTTGAAATAACGACCCTCAAAACGGTAATGGTTGACGTTACACCAGCCATAGCCATAGAAACGGCCGAAGCGATAGTAATTGAAAGAAACTGCAACAAAGAATGCTGATTTGCACGATGCGTTCTAATTTTCTACCTGCTTTGCGATTGGGAAAATGTGTTTAATACTGTCAGGTTGTGAAAACGGAAGTTTATATGATAAAGTTTATATGATAGATATCTGGCAATTAAATTTGTCTATCGTGTTTCCATGTTTTTATCAAATAACAAAACAAGCATAGATCGATAGATAGATAGATATTAGTGTGTTTATTTGGTTTGTTTGTTGGTTGTTTGGTTGGGTTGGGTTTTATGGCATATTAGCTTTTGTTGGTTATTTAATGCCAAATCCATTTTTATACAAATAAACAGTTTTATTTAAAATAATTCAGTTTAGCATTAGTAGACAGTTTAATTGTCAAAAACATCTCTATTTCAAGTTATTCAGTTTAGTCAAACAGTTCTAATTCAAACAATTTAGTTGAACATAATTACAGTTTTTGTTTACACTGTTAAATGTCAAATGTCAAAATAGTTCTAGTTCAAACAATTTAGTTTAGCATAAGTAGGCGCTTTACATGTCAAAATAGTTCTATTTCGAGCATTCAGTTTAGCATAAGTACACAGTTTAAATACCAAAACAGTTCTATTTCTTGTAATTCAGTTTAACATAAGTATCCATTTTAGTTCTATTTGACCCATAGAGAGGACAATATCAGGTACTACCACTCCGGGCCAGATTGGACCTGGGAGCTATAGTAATGAAGCTCCTTCATTACTAGAACCTCACTATCAAAATACTTAGTGTCATATCCAGAACATTCGTTGGGTGGGGGGTAAGCCCCAACATGTGCATTCTTACATATATACACATAATCACAAAGAGGTAGAATATATATATATATATATGTTTAGGTTAATTTTATAATTGGCTCCATTGTCTTGTCTTGTGTTGAGCACTTTAGTAATTGTAGCATTGCAGGATTCGCGGAGGGTTTTTTGGTTTTCTTTTGACCACTGACTGCGTATCCCTTGATTTTTTTCAAGGGGTCGGACGAGGTTGGCCTTTTCTTTCTTTTTGACCCATAATTTTTTTTCTTTTTTCCCCTGGGCGGTGATTCGAGATACTTTTTTCTCTTGTTCCTGGCCAGGGTTTTTTTTTTTGTTTTTTTCTGGTACCGTGAATACTAGTAGATATTAGATTAGTAAATATATATATATATATATATATATATATATATATATACTGCTCGAGACGAACGAATAAAAATAACTGAAACTCGACTGAGTATGTCATAACCCCACAAAGAAATAAAATAAAATAAATTTCATTTCGAACAAGCGATTTGATTTTAAATTACATTTACTTCGCCTATTTTATAATATTTTTAATATGATGTTTTTTACAATTGTTTTTCAGTCCTTTTTTATCTTCTTTTTTGGCATTTTTAGAGTCGTCATAATGAAAAAAAAAGGAAGCACTGTGCTTATAGGGTAGGTTTTTATTTGTTCGTCTCCTGACATTTGTTTTCAACACTCTCTTTTCTAATCTGTCCAAATTTACAAGTGCAAGTTTCCTTTGTATACATTTATGACAAAAAAGGTAACATGTGAGAGAACAGGAGG
>CAUZXS010004774.1:77500-82500 GCA_963585895.1 Sepioteuthis lessoniana | reverse complement strand
ATATATTTCAATTTAATATTGATAATTTGTATAGAATAATATTTTTCACGGATGAAAAAATTACAATGCATTAATAATAATAATAATAATAATAATAATAATAATAATAATAATAATAATAAGAAGAAGAAGAAGAAGAAGAAGAAGAAGAAGAAATATTTGTAAAATGACTAGAGGACTTGGAAATAAGAAAACGAGTGGAGACCAGCAACAAGACCGCTTTGTTGCGATCGGTTAGAATACTTAGAAGAGTCCTGGAGAGTTGAGCAGACTTGTTGTATCTCAAACTCCATTGAAAGACCATCAGCTAACGCTGATGTGAAAACCTCCTAAGGAATAAACCAATAATAATTTACAAAACATGGTGAGGAAGGTGATACACTGGTAATTTTGCAAGAAATTGTAATTTGATCAAAGTACCAAATATTTCGTGCTCAAACAAGTATCTGTACTGGTGGGTGAGACACATAAAATTCACTGGGATTTTGATTGATAAACAGATCACATAATCCCTTCCAGAAGATCTGTCCTAATGAAAATTAAGAAAATAAAAAACAAACAAAGAGAGTGGACTTAACCGTTCTAAGGGACCACAGAGAAAATCAAAGAAAGCAGAAAGACTGACAAGTACTTTGACTTGCCAGAAAACGAAGAAGGCTGTGGAATATGAGGGTGAGGGTGTTACCACTTGTACTTTGTGCGTCTGGAACGATCCTCAACGAATTGTTAAGTGGGCTGTAAGAATTGGAAATCGAAGGACAAATCGAAACCATTTAGACTAGAGCGTTGTTGAAACCGGCTAGAATAATGAGAAGAGTCCTGGACACTCGACGAGCCTTGCAGTCACTCAGATTCCATTGAAAGACCATCAGCTAAAGCTGGCGTGAAAAATCAAATGGGAAGGAGAACAACTCTATGGGTGTTTTAAACGACTAATAAACATCTCACACAAGAAAACCTGGACGGGGCTAAGAAAAGGAAACTTTAATAGAGAAACAGAATCCCTCCTAATAGCAGCATTAAACAATGCCACAAGAACCAATCATATCAAAGCGAGAATAGATAAGACGCAACAAAATAGCAACTGTATGCTATGTGGTGATAGAGACGAATCGGTCAATCACATAATAAGCGGATGCAGCAAATTAGCACAGATGTAGTATAAGACTTGACACGACTGGGTGAGCAAAGTGATCCCCTGGGAATTGTGCAAGAAAGTGAAATTTGACGATATGAATAAATGATATTTGCACAACCCAGCAGCTGTCACATATAAACTCCTATGGGACTTTAATATACAAACGAATCACCTAATCTCAGCCAGACGACCAGACCTTATAATAATCAACAACAAAAAAAAAAAAAAAGAAGAAAACTTGCAATATTGTTGACTTTACTGTCCCGGCTGACCACAAAACATAACTGAAAGAATGTGAAAAGAAGGATAAGTACCTCGACCTTGCTAGGGAATTTAAAAAACTATGGAACATAAAGATGACAATTGTACGAATCGTGAGTGGTGCGCTTGGTACAGTAACTAAAGGATTATTCAAGGAACTGGAGGACTTGGAGGTTGGAGGACGAGTGGAGACCATCCAAACTACACCCTTATTGAGAATGGCCAGAATACTGAGAAGAGTCCTGGAGACACGAGGAGACTTCTTTTCACTCAGATTCCAGATGTGAAAAACTCTCAAGTAGTCCTTTAAACACTAACAATTTTATAAGAGAACTATTTACGACATAGATGAGACCGAATACTAACTACCACTTCAGTTCAGAGGGGCAATAAAGAGTTGAGTCATCTCAAGATAAATTTGGATAAATAATTCCCAAGACTAATTCCTACTCACTTGCAGGATTTTCACCCCAATAACATTTTGTGAATATTTCTTATGAACATGCATTCAGTTTGTTTTCTAAAAGGAATGAATTTTCATTTGGTCATTCTCTTGTTTTAACTTACTATATAATTTTCTCTAAATCTATCTATCTATCTATCTATCTATCTATCTGACCATGTATATTTTTCTGAACTCATACATACATACACACACACATGCCCGCAAACAGACATACACACGCACACAGACACAGACACAGACTCACACACACACACACATATATATATATATATATATATATATATATATATATGTAAGTGTGTACGTGTGTGCGTGTGTGTGTGTGTGTGTTCAGAGAGATATATACATGATGATTAATAGATTGATTCATTGAGAGAAAAATTAATAGAAGACTATGTTGTAATATATATATATATATATATATATATATATATATATATATATGTACTCCTGGACAAAAATATAAGACCACCTTCAAAAATTAAGGAAAATATATTGTTTACAATTTTAAATTAGGAAAATCGGATATATGAAAGATCAGGTTAAGAGACATTTAAATCTAAAGTAAGAAAAAATTTCAGTTCATTTTTAATACGTGTATTAAAATTTATGCAACATTTTAACATTTATTTTTTAAATAGATAAAAGACTCCCAATAAAAACTAAAGAAAAATGAACTTAATTTAACCGAAAAAATTAAAACTGTTATACTTAAAACTTAAAAACTAAATTATCTGGATTTGAGAAAGGCGAGACTACAACTCTGAAAAGAGTCGGAAACTCTCATAGAGAAATTTCAAAGGTCTTAGGACGCAGTAAATTACTTGAAAAGTTCAATTAAGTATGGAACAAGTAAACTGTCTGAGAGGCCAGAAAAATTATCATCACAATTCAAGAGAAGAATTGTTTGTGAAATAAAAAAGAAAACTTCGCCAACATCAAAAATACTGAATTCGCTAGTGGATGCTCCTTGTGTTTACTAGAGCAATAAGAAGGCATTTAAATAACGAAAAAATTAAACATAAGAAAATAATTTATCATCTAAGGTTAACTATGAAGCACAAAGAGAAATGACTGGAATATGCTGGTCAATACCAAACCATGAGTGTTAAAGAATGGCAAAAAGTTGTTTTCTCGGACGAAAAGAAATTCAATTTAGACGGTTCACTTTCAGAAGTACTGCCACAACAAAAATTTTCTAGAAGAGAATTACTCAATAAAGCATCCTGGAGAAGGATCTCTTATGATCGGTGGGGGAGGGGCTTCTTATTTTCAGGAAAACTTAAACTATAATTTGTCAGTAGTCTACAAAAAGCAGCAGGTTATGTGAAGATGCTAAATGATTTATTTCTCGCACAAGAAAGGCGCTGTCTATGTGGAGAAGGATGGATTTTTCAGCAAGATAATGCTGCTGTCTACATTGCATCAATAACAAAGAAGTACTTGCTTAAACAAAAAATAAGACCTCTTGACCACCAAGTGTACCCTCCAGACGTCAATCCTATAGAAAATTTGTGTGGATTGATTGATGTAAAAATTTATGAAGGAGAACGACAGAACACAGCAATTTCTGAACTCGAAAACGCAATCTTAGACACGTGGGAAAAGTACCTTCAGTTCAACTTCAAAAACTAGTTGATAGTATGCCTAGCCGAATTTTTGAGGTTATCAGAGCTAACGGTGGATCTACAAAATTTTAAATTAAAAAATTGCCTTTATATTCTGTAGTTCTGCCCATTGATTTTATAGTTATGTCAAAATAAAATGTTGAAATAAAGCATAAATGCTAATATACATATAAAAAACGAATAGAAATTTCTTCATATTTTCAATTTAATTGTTGTTATGCCTTATCATTCATGTATCTGACTTTCATATTTTAAAATGATATCTTTTTTCTTAATTTTTGAGGGTAGTCTTATATATTTGTCCAGGCTTGTAATATCTATCTATCTATCTATCTATCTATCTATCTATCTATCTAAACTAACACACACACACACACACACACACACACACATATATATATATATATATATATATATATTAATTCATGGAATGTAAACTGGTACCCTGGGTTTCATGGAGTTTTTTGCAAAACAACAATCATCAGCCAGTTAAGAAGATGGAACATTCTTATAATATATATATATATATATATATATACTATGTGTATATCTCCACAACTTTATCTGTCATTTTATTACATGTAAATTATATATATATATATATATATATATATATATATATATATATATATAACATAATTTTCTTTCTTACCTCTGTCTATTGAATCTATCTATTGTGTCTATCTATATATCTATCAATCTATTAATTACGTCATTTTCATACATATGTAATAACATTGTAAGTCTAATTTAGAGGTATTTAAGTTTAATGGAATGATTGATTTTATTTTCGGAATATATTATTTTTGTCTGTCTTCGTGTTCACTGGGTTGTAAGAAGTGCCTTGCCAAATTAGATTGACACCTCCGTCGAGTTAGCAAAGCTTTAAAAAGCAGAAAATTGACTTAATTGTTGTATGGATTGAGTCACTTGTCGATGGGAGTTTTTGTATGCGATACTTCCTGTGCTATACTTCCAGCAAAAAACGCTTAGCAAGAGGACACAATACAAAATACCGGCGTTTAAATCGAAAATATCAATCAAAGGTATGACACTCATATTCGTATGATAAACCAAACATAATTCCTAGGTAATACACACATACATAGATTGATAAGGATACAGGTGAGATGGAGATATTAAAATATAGACACATACACATACATACGCGTGTGCACTCACACGCACATATTCGGGAGTATACATATCTCACTCTCTCATTATATATATATATATATATATATATATATATATATATATATATATATGTATATATATATATATATATATATATATATATATATATTAAGAAAGAGAGAGAGAGAGAAAGTCATGCATAGGCCCCCACACACAAACACCCACGCATGCACGCACGCACACACACACACACACACACACACACATATATATATATATATATATATATATACTGAAAGAGAGAGAGAGGGAGAGAGAGAGAGTTTTATGTAAACAGAGTGAGAAAGCAGATGAATACAAACTCTCTTTT
>CAUZXS010004774.1:52500-70000 GCA_963585895.1 Sepioteuthis lessoniana | reverse complement strand
GTAAAGGTCTCGTTACTGGCATATCGTGAGAATTGACGGGTAATATTGGGGTTTTGTGAGTTATTGGGCTATCTATTTTCAAATAAAGAGATATTTTTCATAGAAAGCCGTAACAACTTTTACCAGTCTTAAAAGTAGTTAGGGAATTAGATGATAATTTTTTTTTTTACTTACAGATTTAGAATTCAATAAAACGTTCAATTCCATTATGTATCTATCTATCTATCTATCTATCTATCTATCTATCTGAATAGATCTTTATCACCCTGTCTTTCTCCTACCTTGCGTATCTATCTATATATTTTTTCATTCTCTTTCTCTATCTTTCTCTCAACCTCTCGATCACACACACACACACACACACACACACACACACACACACACACACACACACATATATATATATATAACTCTTTCTAGCTTGCTAGCAATCTCACACTGTTCAAATCTACTTCAATCTAGTCATATTAACTCTGATTATTCTTATCTATTTTAACATTACTTATATCTGTATCTCCTGCCAGTCCACATCAATCAATCCATATATCGATTCTCGATTCCTCTTTTTTTAAATCTATCTATCTATCTATCTATCTATCTATCTATCTTTTTAACATTATCTCCTTAAAATAACAATAGAAATAATCATAGTTATTTGAAAGTTTTTTGTACTCTTGATCTCATTACCGCAACGTTTCGACCGATCCATTCTTCTGCCATGTTAATTACTCGAAACGTTTTCAGTTCTTTTTCTCCAGCACTCGATAAAGTTTGGAGAATATCTCAACTGAAATATTGTGTTTTGTATCAATATGACAGGAATAGAGTACAATTTTGTGAAGAACATTTGCAGAGATTGATATACTTTTTATTTAGCCCATTCGTCTGGTTTAAGGCAAGTATTATAGAGCACCGCGTGACGATCAAACTAATAACATTAGGTAACGTGATTAACTTATTAAACCACCACGCTACGCTAGTCTTTCACTGTTCTTTACAAAACCTGATTAAGTTAAGCTCAAGGTCACAAATGTTGAGCACTCGTTAGAAAACAATTAAATTTGGAAGTGAAGTTAAACATAGTAGTCTTCACACATCTCTCAGCTTCGTATATATATATATATATATATATATATATGTGTGTGTGTGTGTGTGTGTGTGTACGAAGCTTACCGTTGTGTCAAAATCTATCTATCTATCTATCTATCTATCTATCTATCTATCTATGCCCATTAAATTAATAAGGTGAATTTTGCCTTGGAAATAGGCAATAAGAAATGCTGTCGAGGGTCTTTCGAAATCACAGAATATTGTCAGCATGACTCTATTCATTCACTGTTGTACTCGGAATTTTTTCTTTACCGGAGAGTAAGTGCGTCTTCTCTCCATGGACAGTTTATTTCGACTCAAGCTCGTAATGGCAAACTTTTATTTAACCCATTTGTAAAAATATTTTGGACTGAAACATACTTCTCCGTGCACAGCACATATTGTTCTGTAAATTTCACCTGTTTTACATTTCTTAGTAACCAAATATTTGACGACAGACCTCTGTTCAAACCTGATTAATCTGTTTTTGTTACCATTTTGAATAGCCTCAAAACAAATATTTTTGCGAAATCAAAATAATTTTCGATATAAACTAATTCCACAAAATGCAGTGTTCATAGTTATGAAAAGAATTCTCGAAAAGATTGTTTTGGTTTTTCGAATAAAATCTTCTTACTGAATCAACTTCACACACACACATGTATATAAATATATATATATATATATATATATATATATATATATAGATAGATATATATATATATATATATATATATATATATAAGCTTCTGTAGGCAATGACATGAACAAACACACTTATATTTAATTATTTATTCAGGAACACACACACACACACACACACATGTATATATATATATATATATATATATATATATATATATATATATATATATATATATATATATACATGTGTGTGTGTGTGTTCCTGAATAAATAATTAAATATAAGTGTGTTTGTTCATGTCATTGCATACAGAAGCTTATATATATATATATATATATGACCTGGTGTGATAAAAAACGTATAGGAACGAAAAGTTAACCATTTTAATTAAACAAAATTAAAATCTAAATGAAGCCGTTTGTACACTTGAGAAACTCACATAATATGTTGACATCTAAACTGTTGTCTAGACAAGTTAGTACCTATTTAAAAGAAAAAAAAAAGAAAAGACTGAAGCTAGTCTTGATGTTTCTGAACAACAATTTGGGGTAAAAAACAGGATTGTGCAAGTGCAACTATTTATAGTGCTCAATGCACTCCACAAACCACGAGCCGTATGTAATGTATAATGGGTCCAAAAATACGACCAAGATATTCACATGCATAAAACGTTCATAATGTTCATATGCATATAGGAATCCGAAAACACTTGAAACCCCGACGACTTTCTTGGTTCTGATACGAAACATTTATTTACCTTTTTGAGTTTAAGGTTTTCCGACATGTGGAGAGAGAGAGACACAATTTCTTACTACGCTGACTGTTCGTACATCGTCAGCTCTGAACTCACTGACTCAACCAACGCGCGGCACATTTCATAGACCCCCAACTAGTCTCGCCTCGGTGAGCTCCGAAAATCAACTCGCCCCGTCTAAGTCCAAATCTCAACTTACTGCTTTTTTTCAAATCCCCAAATCCTCAGCCCATCGCTTCCGGGCATGACGTTATTCACATCCCTAGCCCTATTTTCTATCTGGGGTTTTTATTGTGACATCTGTGATTGTCACATCCTCCCCACGTTCGCGTGAACACCTGCACTCAATATGTGCACCTAACTAACCCATGCACTAAGCCGAAAGGTTCTCAGCCTAACTAAACCGAAAGATAAGATATACAAAACGAAAATTGATCATATGAAAAAATCTTTCCGTAATTATATAACACGTACTTCTTTGTTTTGTTCCCTAAAATGGAAATTAATGTCTAGCGTAAGACTTGAGAATCTAGACGACATTAAAACATACGACATCATAACTTCACTCCTTGTCAAAAGAACTTCACTCCTTGTCAAAAGAGCTTCGATAAATTAAAAACTCTCTGTAGCAAATATGTTTAATGGCAAGGGAAATAATTTAGAAGTAAGTTAAAGTAATATTTACGGTTCATTTCCGTTTTAGCTCAGTCTAAAGATTTTTTGAAAGAGCTCAAATACACACACACACACACACACACACACACACACATATATATATATATATATATATATATATATATATATATATATATATATATATATTTAAAGATGGCTGTTGTAGGGCCAAAGAAAGAATAATGATATATTTTAAAATAGGAAGTTCCACGAAGAGATTTGTATTTTTTGAATTTATTTATTTTGTTCTTACATACGTGTTATATATATGTATGTTTACAGCTTGTTGCTTTCGTCAGAGATCATGTGTGGCACAAGGCATTTTCAATGGGGTACTCAATAAAACTTGAACTCACTCTTATTTCCAGAATAAATGACTCTTGTCTGGTCAGACTGGTTTATATAGGGGTCCTTGTTCCTCTTTCCTGGAGTGTGTTTACTTTGGTCTGCTTAAAACTAGATGATAAAACAGGTGAGCTTGCATTTTAATATGTCTAAAATACATTTTAAATTCTAGCACACTTGAAGATCAACTATGTTAAACTGGGTGTTGATTTTATTTTAATTCTATTTTATTATTACCGTATTTCATACTCGAAATATATTGTTATACGACTCAGCTTTTTCTTGCATTGAACACTATAAATATTTTTAGGGCCAGAGACTCTTTTGGCATTAAATTTTTGACATAATCATGCATATATATATATATATATATATATATATATATATATATATATATATATATATTTATATATATATATATATATAGTATTATTCGGTCCAGTTAAACCAGAGTTGGGAGTACTTCCTTCAGGCCAAGAAAATCATTCAGGAGCTTTAAATCCCTTCCTCTATTCCTCCCTACCCCACATTTCTATTCTGTTTTATTTATCCATTGGATCTGAAGAAGTCCTGTTATATTTTTCTTCGTGTTTTTGGTTCACACCAGAAACGAAAACAGGATGGAAATAAATTTATAATCCTAAAATAACCGGTCTTTGGTTTTTTCTTTATATATATATATATATATATATATATATATATATATATATATATGTGTATAAATGCACACACAAACATAAACGAGGAGTATTGAAATTTTTTTTTGTTCAACGAAAAAGAAAATAACTTCGAGGTATGAAACATACATGCTATTCCTCATAATACATGTTACAACTTTACACACTTTTCTTCGCATATTCATCGCTAATATCGGCTGAAGTGTTTCTTGACTGTGACCAAACGAGGGTTATTTTCAAGCATAATCCCACACACTTCTTCCACTGGTATTGCAGTGCTCAGATCCTATGGTAAGAATTTATCAACAGTTGATATGTCGTCATCATATGAACCTTTCAGTCCACCCCCTTATATATATATATATATATATGTATTGGGTGATTGAATCGTAACTCCCCTATTTTAGAATTTATCAACGGTTTATATGTCGTCATCATTTTCAGTCCACCCCCTTATATATATATATATATTGGGTGATTGAATCGTAACTCTCCTATTTTAAAATTGTTAGAATTTATTTCTTAACTATAATTTTCACAACAAATGAATATGAAAAGAAATCACACAGAGAGTTACGTTTCATTCAACCTCTCTCTCTCTCTCTCTCAATATATTTATGTACAGATGCATATATATATATATATATATATATATATGTGTGTGTGTGTGTGTGTGTGTGTGTATTTTGTATGTGTATGTGTGTGTGTGTGTGTGTGTGTGTGTGTGTGCATATGTGTGTGCATATGTGTGTTTGTGTCTTCAGCAGTAGATTACTTAGTGAGAATCAGGCTCTCTGCATAAGAAATGTTGTCTGCGAGATTAACTCGTTAGCCATCACGATTTTTCAGACTCCCTGTGCGCCAGATGTCAATTGAAATATATAATTAGAACTGCTTCTTACAATATTGTTGCATTTACTGCATTCTGTTTCTTCCTCATATAATTTGAAACACAACGTTGCATTTTCAACGGCATTTAACCTATTTTTTATTTTTATTAAAAAAAAGACACTTTCTCTTTCTAAAAATCAGACGTATGAATGGTTGATCGAATTCAAATGGGATGCGTCATTCTTAATTTAAATGTTTCATAATTTTACACTGATTTTTCTGGAATTCCTCAGACTCTGAAAGTTGCTCTATTATTGGGATTTTTTTTTTCATTTTTTTTTTTGAGTGGGATTTTCTATTTTCAAAATTTCATGCTGATTATTTTTATGAGTTCAGTATTGGCGACATTTCGTATTTGCCATTTTGAGATGTGATATAGATAGGATTCAAAGAGTTTTTAGAAAGTTAATCATCGTCGTTATTCTTTTAACAAAAACTTTTGCCGGATGTGATCTTCAAACTTATTCAGGTGTATATCACATTCGCAAAGAGAAGTTTGAACATTTCTTGTTGTGCGAACCGGTTGGATTTCATTTGACATATTTCATCAAGTCATCACACACACACACACACACACACACACACACACACACACACACACACACACATACTTTCTCTCTCTCTCTCTCTCTCTCTCTCTCTCTCTTCTATATATATATATATATAACTAAAAAATCAGAAGACTCAATGGAAAATCAAAATGCACGAAGTTTTTCCACGTACACAATACACAATAGGATTAGTGACGTGAGTTCAAATTCTGGACCCAATTATTTGAGTTTCACTTCACGCTAGAGGCTTTACGATTGGCATAAATCCCTTTCTTTTTTTTCCCTAGTCATGGGCAAATGATAGACTGCATTCTCTAAGCCTATTAAGTTAACCAGTATAGGAAAAGGAAGACATAGAATGTAAACCAGCACTATTTCGCTTAAAAATAAGCCTTGAATGGCTTTCTGCTCATTTGTGGAGAGGCTGGGTAACTACATAAACCGCTAAAAAACTGCAAAGAAAAAATAAATATAAAACCCCAACATTTATAGAAAAAGAATTAATGAATCACAAGTTTGTTTCTCTTTGCTCCAATAATAAGTTGAGAATCTCAGCTGATAGTATAAGTTGTGAGACTCAGAATTGTAAGTCACTAATCCTGTTTCTGCTTATATATATATATATATATATATATATATATATATATACCTCCTCACATTCACAAACATGGGCGGATTGAAAGCACAGGGGACTAAATATTCAAACGTAATACATTTTGAAATTAAGAATATAATAATAAAATGAAGACGCATGCACAGTTGGAGGAAACATTGAATAAATCATAGATTAATTTATAGTTGGTTGGGTTTATGGCATATCAACACTTCTAGGTTATTCAATGCCGAATCCTATATATATATATATATATGATTAGAACTGCTTCTTACTATATATATATATATATATATATATATATATATATATATATATATATATATATATATTATGTATGATTTGTAAACGAATGGTTTGTAGGCAGCATTTTTAACAAGCCAACTGAGTTAAATGGTTTCAAATATTGCTGTCAAACATTTATATTTCTATTTAACATTAATCATTTGCCAGCTCATTGTTAAATGGTTTCAAGTATTCCTATCAAATACGAATAGCTTTATTTGCCCATTGTTAAATATCTTCAAGAATTGCTATTTAACACTAATAATTTTATTTAGAATTACTCATTCATTTGCTCATAACTAAATAGCTTTAAGTTTTGCGATGTAACCCTAACAATTCAATTTAACATCAGTCATTTGATTGCTCACAGTTAAATGGTTAAACAGTTCTATTAGACCGATAGATGGGACCCTGACATCTACTACAACTCCGGGTCAGAGTGTACCTGAGAACAATGTCAATGAAGGTGTACTCCGCATTCTCAAAAACTTTAACATTATTGATAGTCTAGTATCACAACGGATAGTCTAGTGTAATAACAGAACACTCGTTTAGGAGGTGCCCATGGTGTAATGGTTATCGTCGAAGGAAATGGACACGGTGACAAGAGTTCAAATCCTGGACAAGACTGATTGCATTTCACATTGCACTAATACCCTTGGGAAAGGTATGAATCCGATTATTCTCCCTCCAGCTATGGGTAAATAGTTGGGCAGACTGGGTTCTTCAGCCTTGATTAGGCAACTAGTCTAGGAGAAGGAAAACTCTGAATTCAAACCTGTTAAACTCCGCTTAAAAATTGACCTTGTGTCATATCCTGCCCGAGTGGAGGGGTTGGTAAATATGAATATGAACAGGACACTCGTTGAGGGAAGTCTTTCCCCTCTGCAGAGGAAGAGTCGGTGTATTCTACATCCCCTACCGACTTGGGAAATTATGGAAATTATTAAATAAGTTATAGAATAAATCATAGAAAATAGAGAATAAATTAGAGATTGAATTATAGAATGAATTATAGAAATTACAGAATAGATTATAGAAAAGATAAGAGAAGAAAATTAAAATGACGTATTTCCCATGATACATTCGTTCGTTCATGAATCTATTTTTAAAAATGGAGTATTTCATTTTTCGTTTTTAATTCAAGTTTTCTCAAAAACTGAGAAGTTAAGGCCCTAAAATATTCTGGATTTTGAGGGCCAAACAGACATCATTTTCTAGGTGAAAAAGTTATATATTATTATGTAGTTTCTTCAAAGAAAGGGTAAAATATTAAAATACCAGAAAACTATCAAGAACTTGCCCGGAACGTGAAAAAAATCCCTTGAGCAGTCTCTTCTAAAATTACGAAAGACGAATCTGGAACCGACAGAAACCGTCTGAAAGTCACGTGGGATGAGGATGATGGAAACAGGTGGTCACAAAAGGACGAGAATGTGGGAGATGGGGACTCTAGAAATAAGAGTTACTTTCCATCAGAGTTTCCGTTTTCCATATAATTTTTGGCCCCATCATCATAGGTTCCCTCTTTTTTATCTCTGTCTCTTTCTCTTTCTTTCTCTCTCTCTTTCTCACTCTCGCCATCTATTAATCCATTATCTACAAGTGAGTATATATATATATATATATATATATATATATATATATATATATATATATATATACGTAGTGTATTCAATAAGTTTCCAGACTTTTTTGTACAGCCATTTAAAATTGTCGTAGACTCTTGAAAATTCAGTATCTTATTGCTATACATCTTATGAGATGACTGACCAATTTTAATGATTTCAGCTTCAAATGAACCGCTACAGCAGGAATTGGAATCCACCCTATTAAAACCTGATTGTCACAGACAGTGCCTCGCCCTCCCTATAGTCAAGACCTTGCTCCCTGTGACTTTTGGTTATTCCCTAAGCTCAGAGGCTGTCGTTATGAGACAATTGAGGTTAATTTTTTTGGATGGTTGGTAAATATGTAGTAATTGGTGTGCAAGAATAATGTGTGGTTTGGTTTGGTTTCTTTGTTTAATGTCATATTAACCTTTGTAGGTCATTTAATGCCAAAGCCATTCTCCTAGAAGATCAGTTGTGGTACTATTTAACCCATAGCTGGGAGGATAAGGGGGTTCATACCTTTCCCAAGGGTATTTGCTCGAAAGTAAACGTAATAGCGCGACTGGAGTAGGAACTCACTAACTACGATTCCGCAGTCCATCGCTTTAACCATTACCCCATCGAATAATTTATGGACTATTGCATTATAACAAGGTGCCTTTATAGAATTCGCCGAGTTTTACTTTGCCAGACTCATAGATCATGAATTGTTTATTTTGCGTTCTGTTCCTAATCTCACCTTATTTACTAAGCGCTGCTATGATATAAGAATGGAAGGATGGGGCACTTGTGAAAGTCTTTTAGTCTAGCTTTCTAACCATTATTATCGCAAAGTGAAATGCAAGCAGCCTAATTTTGGATTTGAACTCATTCCTTTTCTGCAAAGATAAGTGTTATTCTTTTTAAATCAAAATCTCATTTAATCCAAAATTTAATCAGTAAAATTTACATGTTTACTTATAAGTTTACTTCTAACCCTAGATCTAAATGACGATATGCTCGACTTTGGGGAACGTTCCAAGTGCACCAATTACTATTAGTACCACCGTCACACATGTTCCTAAGTTGTCGTGTTTTGTTTTGTTTTTAGTTTTCTGGCAAGGTCAAGGTATTTATTGATCTTTCCTTTTTTTTTTTTTTTGTTGTTAATTATAACGGTCTGGTCTTCTGGTAAGGATTTGGTGATTCGTATGTATTTTAAAATCCCAGAGAATTTTGTATGTCTCATTCTTCTGGGTGGATTTTGTTTCGTGTATATACCATTTGGTAGAATGGTAAAATTTTCCTCTTTTTCACAATTTCCTATAGATCCGCTTTCTTACCCTCTCGTGCCAAATTTTCTATTATTTTGAGCTGGTTTGCTGCATTCACTTATAATCATTATGTTACTCCTTGTGAACTTTTCCCACAAGCGTTAACTAAAAGTTTTTTTTACTAATGTCTGAGTAACAACAAGTCTCCTCGAGTCTTCAGGACTCTTCTCAGTATTCAAGCCGACCTCAACAATACTGTAGTTTGGATGGTCTCTGTTCGTCCTCTGATTTCTAAACTTGCCAGTTCCTTTTCTAAACCTTTGTGGATTGTTTTGTGTGCGTCACTTAACGATAAATATCACCGTCACCTACACATTCAATAGATTTTTTTTAGTTCTCTGCGTTTTCATTCTGTGGTCCGTCGGGACGGCAAAGTCCACTATTTGGCAGCTTCTCTTTTTTTGTTGTTGACCCTCATAGATGTGGTCCTCTGATCGGGAATGGGTGATCTGTTTGTACCTCAAAATCCCAGAAGAGTTTGTGCGTCTCATTCTCCAGGTCAGATTCTGGTTTGTGCTTCTACCATTTGGTTGAGTGTTCAAATTTAAATTTCTTGCATGATTCCCGGTGGATCACCTTACCCACGCAATCGTGTCTCGTCTTATAATCTTTTTACATTAATTTGCTGCATTCGCTTATGATGTGATTAATCGTTTCGTCTCTATCCCCTTCATAATGTACACTTGCTACTTTGTTGTGTCTAATTCATTTTTGCTTTGACATAGTTGGTCCTTATGGCGATGTTTTGTGCTACTATTAACAGAGATTCTATTTCTCTTTCAGTTTTCTTTTCTTTGCCATATCCAGGTCTTCTCGTGAGACATTTCGTCTATTATTATTATTGTTTACTCCTTTATAGATTTTCACATCAGCATTAGCTGGTGGTCTTTCACTGGAGTTTGGGCGACAGCAAGTCTCCTTAAGTCTCCAGGATTCTTCTCAGTATTCTGGCCGTTCTCAATAATGCTGTTGTTTGGATGGTCTCTTTTCGTCTGCCAACTTTCAAGTCCTCTAGTCCCTTTAGTAATCCTTTAGTTACAGTACTATAAACATTAATCACAGTTGGTATAATTGTCACCTTCATGTTCCACAGATTTTTCAATTCTCTTGCAAGGTCGAAGTATTTATTTTTCTTTTCTTATTCTTTCAGTTTTATTCTGTAGTTAGCTGGGGCAGCAAAGTAGACAATTTTGAAAATTCTCGTTTTTTTTTTATTGATTATTATAAGGTCTGGTCTTCTGGCCGAGATTAAGTGATCCATCTGTACGTCAAAGTCCCATAGGAGTATATGTGTGTCATTTTCTAGGACAGGTGCTGGGTTGTGCATATACTTTTTGTTTCTATGATCAAATTAAAATTTTTTGCACGTCTCCCAGTGGATCACCTTGCCCACCCAGTCGTGTCTAGTCTTACACTCCCTCTGTGTTGATTAGCAGCATTCGCTTATTATATGATTGATGGTTTCATCTAGCCACATAGCCCACATTTGCTATTTTATTGGGTCTTATCTATTGTCGTTTTGTTATGATTAGTTCTTATGGCGTTGTTTTGAGCTGCTATTAGGAGAGATTCTATTTCTCTCTTAAAGTGTCCTTTTCTTAGCCAGGTTTTCTGGTGTGAGATGTTGTTTATTAGTCGTTTAAAACATTCATAGAGTTGTTTTTCTTCCCATTTTTGTTTCCTAGTTATTGTCATTTTGTTGTCCATCGTGTTGTCAGTGTCGTTTCTGATGGCTGTAAACATTCCTCCTTCTATGTAGTCTTCGAATCGTTGTATTGATGCGTCAATGCTGTCTTCGATGCTGGCAAGTCCTCTTCCTCCCTCTTTTCTTGATATATTTTGTTTGTCAACGTCGTTTCTGGGATGTAGTGGCCGATGCATGGTTATTAGTTTTCTTCTTCTTTGGTCCATTTGTTTAAGTTTATTATTATTATTATTATTATTATTATCAACCGGATTATTATTATCATTATTATTATTATTATCAACCGGCTGATTGGCCAAGTGACTAGAGTGTTCGCCAATGATCCGGGAGACCTGGGTTCAATCCCAGGTCGCCTCATACCAAAGACTATTAAAATGGTACTTGATACCTCCTTACTTAACACTCAGCAATACAAGGTACATATCAAGGGTAAAGTGGAGCAATCCATAGAAAGGAGTAGCGCCCTCCCCTACACCTTGGTGTAGTAGCTATTGAAAAGGGAACCTTCTGGTCACCCTCGACTACGGTCGCCAACTTTACTTATTATTATTATTATTATTCATGCATGCATTCATCCATTCATTCATCCCACTATAGTGAAAATATACAGTTAGATTTATGACTGATCTAATAATATTTTCTTGTTAGAGATATTCATCAATTCCATATAGCTCATGGGCATCAGCGTAAGACGACTGTTTTGGCAAATATGGTATGAGCATAATTATTCTAGTTTTAGCTAATGTATATTAAACGGAAGAGATGCTCGTAGTGTAACAGTTAGTGCCAGGGAAATGGACCCAGCTACAGGAGTTCAAATCCTGAACAAGGCTGTTTGCGTTTGACATAGCGTTGATTCCCTTGGGAAAGGTATGAAACCAATTATTCTCCCGCCAACTCGGATCCAAAATAGTAAGATAATGTTTTCTTTAACTTTTGTATGACAACCGGTCTAGGAGAAAGAAAAATTTCAACTGCGAACCTGGAGAAAGATGGGCCCGGAAAGGCTATTCGTACCCAAAACATGTTACATGGAAATTCTTCCATAACAAAACCAGGTTATGCGATATGTTTCTTTTTTTTTAATATGAAATTGTTTTCATCTTCCAACATGTATTTTTTGATAGAGACTTCGTTTTCTAATGAAATGAGTAAAGCGACCTTTTTACTCGGTGATTGTACTTACTCTTCATCTTTATCATAATCTGCAGAGTTTATTAGCGTGTTGCTCTGATAAATTCAATCTATCAAGATTTGAGTCAAATTAAATGTATATCATGGATTTGTAATGAAACACTTTAATATACGCACCTGATTTTCTTTCTGAGTGTCTTTCTATTTCATCCAAATTAAATGCTTGTAGTGTATTATTTGCTGAAATTAATGTATCAAATAGCAATTTTGATATTTTGTTATTTTTTTTTATTGATTGACTGATTGATTTTACCAGTGTTAACCTGTCATAAGTTATTTTAGTTCAAAGGGTTAGGGAATTGCATTCATTTTAGGTTCATATTTCCTGTTTTTGGACAGTTGTTTCTTACGGGATTTTTTGTACATGGTTCAATCGAATATCAATAATTTTTTAAAATAACTATTTGACTCTTAGATGGAACCCTAACAGATACTACTTCTTCATATCAGAGTGGACTTGGGAGTAATGACAATGAAGAATTAATGCACTCTCCCCAGATTCTCAGAACTGGAGCCATACCATCAAATGCGGTTTAGTGTCATAATCAGTCCATCCTTTTTTTGTTAGGGGTTACTTCTCAGCGATATCTCATCTTAGAGATAAAATCAGCATAGTCTAAGCCCCGCCGAGAGGGCTGGAGTTTTTTGGAAATTTTATGAAATAATTCAAGTTGTGTGATAAATCATATTATCTAATGTACGCATGCCAGATTCAATTATTACAAGACTGTTTGGTATGTTTTAAAAAAAACCCACAAAAATAAGAAGGCTGAAGGACGAATCGTCCGAAACGTTAAAAATATAACAATAAGTATGAAAACAATACTCGAAAAAAAATGAACATTTTTCAAGCTTCATGTAAAAAACTTAGACTTATATCATAAAGAAGATTTTAATAATTAGTGAAATGTGCCGATGGGTTGATTGTATTAACGGCATATCAACTTTTGCAAGTTATTTAATGTCATATCCTGTTTATACATAAATAAGCTAACTGACCGTAGTCGAGGGTGACCCGGAGGTTCTCTTTTCAATAGCTACTACGCCGAGGTGTAGGGGACGGCGATACTTATTTCACTGGATTTCTCTATTTACTCTTGATCCATGCCTTATAATGCTGAATGTTAAGCAAGAAGGCATCAAGTACCATTTTTTTAGTGTCAGGTATGAGTTGACTTGATATTGAACCCCGGTCTCCCAGACCATAGGTAAACACTCTACCCACTTATATATATATATATATATATATATTGCATATACATGGTTTGAAAACAAATAGTTTGGTGGTAACAATTTTAAAATGAACCGAAGATTTTTTGTTTGCACACAGTTAAATAGTTTCAAGTATTGCTATTTAATTCTAATGGTTCTATTTGCGCGCAGCTAAATAACTTCAAGAATTTCTATCTAACATTAATAGTTTTATTAGCACACTTTTAAATGGTTTTAAGTATTGCTATTTAACTAAAATATTTTCATTTGTATGCAATTAAATAGCGTCAAGAATTACAATCTAACACGAATGGTTCTATTTGCAACTGTTGAATAATGAAAAAATGATTATAGAAATATATTGGATCCATAGTTGGGATTCTAACAGGAACTACCACTTCAAGTCACAATGGACCTGGGAGTAATGTCAATGAAGAGGTACTCCGCATTCTTCAAAACTCCAGATTTTGAAACTCATTATCAGATAGTCTTGTGTCATATCCAGAAAATTCATTGGGTAGGGTTTACTCTTCGGCAGAGTTGAAATCGGTGTATTCTTCAGCTCCAGACGACTGGGCTGGTATATTTAGTCCAAAAATTTCAGTTATGAATAATTGAAGTATTATAAACTTTGTTAAATCTAATGCCAACTATACTAGTCTTACAAGTCACTAATAAAGTAGAGAGCTTAAAATTTAAGGCCTTGAACCAGATCAAACTACTGATCCCATTTTGATTGAAGCGAAAGTATTTATGAATGAATTATTTGCAGAGAAAATAAATTAGGTATCATATTTATATATATTATTTTCCCCAAGGAAAAATTAATTGAAAGATTTAAAAGAAAGAAAGAAAAGAAAAGAAAAGAAAAGAAAAGAAAAAGACGGAAAGAAAGCAAAAAATGTAAAGAAAGAAAGAAAGAAAGAAAGAAGCAGAAGGAAAGACAAGAAAAAAGAAGAAAACAATCAAAGAAAATATGTAAAATAAAGTAGACAAAAATACAATGAATAATAGAAGAAAAGAAGAAAAGAAAGAAAGAAACAAACAAACAAATAAACAAACAAACAAACAAACAAACAAAAAAGAAAGAGAAAAGAACAATAAAGAAATGTATAATGAATAAGTAAATAGGTAAATAAAGAATAAAATGGAGAAAACGCAAGGAAGGAAGGAAGAAAAGAAGGAAGGAAAGAAGACATAGAATGAGGAAAGGCACTAAAAATGCACCGAAGAAAGAAAAAAAGAAAAGGAGATTAATCGAGAAAGTATAAAGAATTAAAAACGGAAAACAATGTGAAAGAAAGAAAGAAAGAAAGAAAGAAAGAAAGAAAGAAAGAAAACGATTAAAAGAGAAAAAAAAGAAAGAAAAAAAGAAAAGAAAGCAGAAAACGTAAAGACGGATGAACAAAGAAATTTGTAGAAAGAAAGAAAGAAAAAAAGAAAGAAAGAAAACGATTAAAAAAAAGAAAGAAAGAAAACGATTAAAAGAACGAAAGAAAGAAAAAAAGACTGAAAGAAAACAAAACCTTTTAAATAGAAACGTAAAGGAAACGGAACAAAGACCCAAAAAGATGGTATTTGGAACAAATAGATTTTCGAAAACAAAAGATTTTTTTTTCTTTTCCTAGAGAGTATGTGTTAATTGTTTATGTTGTAAAAGTTTCGAAAATGGTCATTATTCCCGTCAATCATCGCTTTTGTGCCCCGGATAATGAACTTGAGAAATTAACCTATTTTCTATGGAAAAACGGCGAAATTTGCACATTTTCAATTGCATAGGACCTGAATAAAAAAAGACGTATGAATAAAAATTTGCATCCATTTTTAGGGAAGTTAGGGACTGTCATCGTGAACTTGGCTATCTGTGTTCACATCCTGAACGAGGTTGATTGCATTTCGCTGAGCACCACTATCTTTGAGAAAGACATGAATCTGACCATTCTACTTCTAGCTATAGGTTAATCGTAGAGCAGATTCGTTCGTTAACCAGATGGCAACCAGGCTAGGAAAAGGAAAAAAAGATTTGAGCAAATACATGATATAATGGGGGAGTAACATATTCCAATGATAAGAATAGTGCAGAAATCAAAGAATAGGCGATGGAAACCTAAATTCAAACGATTTGTAGACCTGGAGAAGGATGGGTCCCATCAAGTTACTATTACCCAAGACAAACTACATGAATAACACCTGGATGAACAAATTAGGTTAATGGACAAGTGAGTGAGAGAATTTTGACTACATTCTTAACAATTAAATACGTGGTGTATTCAATAAGTTTCCGGACTTTTTTTGTACAGGCATTTAAAATTGTTGTAGACTCTTGAAAATTCACTGCGTTATTGCTATACATCTTATAAGATGACTGACCAATTTCTATTATTTCAGGTTCAAATGAACAGCTACAGCAGCAATTGGAATACACCCTACTAAAGCCTGATTGTTACGGCTGTTGAATTACAAAAATACAATCTGGACGTGAGGAAGAACGATATGCAATAAAATTGTGTTTTAAACTTGGAAAAAATGCCACAGAAACGTATGGAATGCTTCAGATTGCTTTTTGACCATCTCGCATGAATCGAGAATCAGTTTTTGAGTGGCATAAGAGATTCAAAGAGGGCAGGGAGTCTGTGAGGGGTGGTGAGAGGTTGGGAGGAGTAAGGAAGTCAATACACTAGAGTTGATTGGCCAAAGGGTTAGGGTTAAGGTTGCTATGTTGAGCTTTTAAGGGAAGTCAGGAAGAGGTTCCGTCGGAAGAGCCGAGCACTCTTCAAATCGGGTCAGTGGCATTTCAACCAGGACAATACACCAGTCCACGACTCCATCACTGTCACAGACTATTTGAACAAGATGGGCATCAAGACAGTTCCTCAGCCTCCCTATCGTCCAGACCTTGCTCCCTGTAACTTTTGGTTATTCCCTAAGCTCAGAGTCTGTTGTTATGAGACAATTGAGGAGATGAAAAAGGCTGTGACGAAGGTCATTGGCACACGCACACAAGGGGACTTCCATGGGACCTTCAAGAAGTTGTTGTAACGGTAAAACAATTGCATTGCAGCGGGAGAAGATTGCTTCGAAGGGGACTAGAGTTTCATGTGTGTACTATAAATAAAAGTGTCCATACGAAAAAAGTCTGGAAACTTATTTAATGAACCTCGTATCAACAACTTTTACGCATCAGCTGTTTAACATATTGAACCATCATATTTTGAAATATTCATTACCCAAGTCACAACAGCAAAATAGGAAAAAATAGCTCTTTATCATATACTTAAGACGTAAGTAATTAGGAAATAATATTTTCGTCCAGGAACAAGAACAACGAGAAAAAAAAAAAAAAGTTTAGTTACATAAAAGGTACTTGTAGTGTAATGGTTGCCGCACATGGTATAATAGTTCCCGTTGTAAGAAATGGAAACAGAGGTCCGAGATCAAAACCTCGACAAGGCAGTTTGCATTTCAAATTGCATTAATACCATTGGGAAAGGTATGAAATCAACTACTTCCCCTCCATCTACGTGTATATCGTGGGGCAGAATAGACTCCTGGCATAGGAATCGGTCGAGGCGAAGGAAAACTTCGAATTCAAGCCTTTAAAACTCCGCCCAAAAGTTGACCTTGTGTCTCATTCTGCTCGTGCGAAGGAATTGAGTAAATATATGTAATCTACACTCTTCAAATTCAGAAAGGGTTTATAGCGTCGTGTGATGTTAACAAACTTGGCTCAAAGACTATTGTTAGTGTGTTTGCCTATTACATTTGATGTCTCATATTTCTGGCTTTATGCTAAGCTTTACTTAGATTAGTTAATCGTTTGTGGGGGGGGGTTACAATACGTCGATTCCATCTATGTAGAGAATGAATGTCTTTGATATGACACCAAACAATCTGACGTAGAAACGCTAGTCCTGACACTTAAGGAAATATGAAGTGCC
>CAUZXS010004774.1:27500-47500 GCA_963585895.1 Sepioteuthis lessoniana | reverse complement strand
ACTTGGAGAAAATGAATAAATAAAAAAGAAAGAAAGAAACAAACATACAAACAAACAAACAAACAAAAAAAAAAAGAAAGAAAGAAAGGATAGATAGATAGATAGATAGATACATAGAAAAAATAAAGTTCCCCCTTAATTACAACTTGGAGAAAATGAATAAATAAAAAAGAAACAAACAAACAAACATACAAACAAACAAACAAAGAAAAAAAGAAAGAAAGAAAGGATAGATAGATAGATAGATAGATAGATAGATAGATAGATAGATAGATAGATAGAAATAATAGCAAAAAATAATTGCTTCATATTGGAATTATGGATAAATGCTTAAATAAATAAATAAAGAAAGAAAGACAGAAAGAAAGAAATCGTATGACTAGATAGATAGATTGATAGATAGAAAAAACGAAGTTCCCCCTTAATTACAGCTTGGAGAAAATGAATAAATAAATAAATAAATAAGAAAGAAAGAAAGAAAGAAAGAAAGAAAGAAAGAATTTTATAATCAGATTTGCTTTACGGTGAACGTTAAATCCGAAATCCTTATTGTTTGGTTTGCTTTTAGTTTCTCTGTTTAATGGCATATCAATATTAATGGGTTACTTATCACCAAGGAAAAGTGTAGCGTCCTCCCTTTACACTTCGGTGTAGTAGTTATTGAAAAGGGAGCCTTTGGGTCACCCTCGACTAGGGTCGCCAACTTTACTTTTACTTTTTCTTATTACCATAGTAATCTTTGTTGAAGAACCGTAAGGGTATTAATTAATCCACAGCTATGGGGATATGAGGATTTATAACTTTTTTCTTTGAGTATTAGAAGGAACGTGATAGCGGACATGAGTTCGAACTCGCTTTCTACGATATTGCAGTCCTGCACATTAGTTACGACGCCAAGGAGACTGTCCTGCTGTCAGAATCAATCAAGGTGTTCGTTCAGACCGAAAACCGTCATATCTAGGTTAGTTACTGACTTAACAAAAATAACCACCTCGCTGACAATAGACGTTATATATTCATTTAAAGGTTAATAATACTAGGTGTAATAATTTCAATTTATATACGATCATCTTGTAGATCAGGTGTTCTAAGTGGATAACGTCTATAAGTTATTCACTTGATCCTATACTAGATTTATAGGAAATCTTGCATGGATATGAATTAAAGTTAGTTTAGTCCACATATTCTCAGAATCATCATCGTCATCATCATCATGTCGTGCCACCAGCACGGATATCCCTGACCCTCTCTCGCCACTTCTCCCTATCGTTTATCGCCACTAGCAGGTCTTCAGGGCTACATCCCATATCCTCACATAGCTGATCTATGTATGTTCGAGCTGGTCGTCCTGCTTTTGTCAGGCCGTATGTGGGGGTCCATAGGAGTAAATCACTTATGAGTTCGTCCCTGCTTCTTCAGCAGTGTCCTACATGTCTGGTTCGTCTAGCTTGGATAGTTTTCGAGATGGGAGGCAGGTGGCCGTATAGCTGGTGCCTTGTGGGGTGTTGCCACCAGGACTTGTTCAATATTGCTCGCAGCATTCTTGTGTAATTGCCGTCTAACTTCTTCTCCATCCGTTTAGTTAGCGTCCGAGTAGTGCATCCATACAACAGTATCGATACGACCGCTGCCTGGAAGAAACAGCGTTTCATTTTATCAGTCAGGTCTGATTTCCATATGATCGATAGCCTATCGATAGCTATCCATGCCTTCGTTAGCCGCTTGTCTAAGAATTATTTTCTCAATGAAATGCAGCTAACAGAAACGAACCATCCATGCTATGAACAAAGCAGTAACATTGCTGTTCTTCATCAAAAATGTCTTTGGCTTTGAATAACCCACAAAGGTTGATATGCTATTAAAACATTGACTTATATCTGTTGTTCTGACAGTATTAGAAAACTAAATCTCAAAATGTAACAAATTACTAGTACAAATGTATATATTGTAAATATTTCGGTGGGGTCCTCGTGGTGTAATGGTTAAAGCGATGGACTGCGGAATCGTAATAACCGAGTTCGAACTCCAGTTGCACTATTACTTTCTCTTTAGGACAAATACCCTTGGGAAAAGTATGAACCCCCTTATCCTCCTAGATATGGGTTAAATAGTATCACTACTGTTCTTCTAGGAGAATGGCTTTGGCATTAAATAACCTAAAAAGAGTTGATATGCCATTAAACCATTCTGCCAAAGCCATTCTCTTAGAAGAACAGTAGTGGGACTATTTAACCCATAGCTGGGAGGATAAGGGGTTTCATACCTTTCCCAGGGGTATTAGCCCGAAAGTGAACGTAATAGCGCGGCTGGAGTACGAACTCGCGTACTACGATTCCGCAGTCCATCGCTTTTACCATTACACCACGAGGACACCCCCAAATTGCATTTGATGCGCTTGGAACAATCTTCAAAGGATTGGTAACGGAATTAGAAGACGTGGAAATCAGAGGACAAGTGGAAACCATCAAGACAATAGTATTATTAAGATCTGCCTTAATACAGAGAAGAATCCTGGAGATTTTAGGAGACTTACTGTCACTCAACTCCAGAGAAAAACCATCAGCTAACGATTGGTGTGAAACCCTCAAAGGAGTATGATAATAATAATAATAATAATAATAATAATAATAATAATAATAATAAAATCCCGGCCAGGAGACCGGACTTAATAATCAACAAAAAAAAAAGAGAACTTGCAAAATAGTCGACTTTGCTGTCCCGGCAGATCACAGAATAAAACTGAAAGAATGTGAAAAGAAGGATAAGTACCTGGACCTTGCTAGGGAACTAAAAAAACTGTGGAACATGCAGGTAACAATTATACCAATTGTAATAGGTGCGTTTGGAACAGTAACTAAGGGATTACTAAAGGGACTAGAGGACTTGGAGGTTGGCGGATGAGTGGAGACCATCCAAACGACAGCATTGTTGAGAACTGCCAGCAAGTCTCCTCAAGTCTCCAGGACTCTTCTTGTCCTGGAGACTTGAGGAGACTTGCTGTCACTCAGACTTCAGTGAAAAACCATCGGCTATCGCTGATGTGAAAAGCTCTAATGAGTGGAAATAATAATAATAATAATAATGATAATAATAATAATAATAATAATAATAATAATAATATATCAAAGGGACTAGAGGACTTGGAAGTTGGAGGACGAGTGGAGACCATCCAAACTACAGCATTGTTGAGAACGGCCAGAATACCGAGGAGTGTCCTGGAGACTTGAGGAGACTTGCTGTCACTCAAATGAAAGACCACCATCTAACGTTGATGTGAAAAATTCTAAAGGAGTAAATAATAATCAACAAAAAAGAGAGAAATTGCAGGATTGCGGGCCACAGAGTAAATTGAAAGAATGCGAAAAGAGGGATAAGTACCTCGACCTTGCTAGGTAATTAAAAAAACTGTGGAACATAAAAGTGACAACTATATCAATTGAATTTTGCGCTCTTAGTACAGTCACCAAAGGATTGGTACAAGGACTGGAGGACTTGGAAATAACGGGACGGGAGGAAACCATCCAAACCACTATATTATTGAGAACGGCCAGAATAGTGAGGAGAGTCCTGGAGACTTGAGAAGACTTGCTGTTACTCAAACTCCAGTGAAAGACCCTCATTTAACGCTGATGTGAAAAACTCCCAAGGAGTAAAATAATAGATCTTATATATATCAGACTGCGATCTATTTGCTTCAGCTGCTAATATAGAGTGACATGAAAATATAACTAGAATGTTGAATTGATATTCAGTCGGCAATAACTTATGACTTCTCTGAAACAGTTTCTAAGTATCATCACTAATTTGTATAATTAGTTAACTATTCTAGAAATTCCTCAAGACAATAGAGTTAAATAAAATTACAGTACTTCAAAGCTTTAAAACAATCATGAGGGTTCAATGTCAACTCTGACTAAGGAAAGCCACTTAGCGTTGTCCATTTTTCCTCGTAATATGATACACTCTTGAGCGTTTTTTAGCAAAGCAAGTCATTTACCAACACCCATCCTCTCTCTTAGATACTAAGAAACAAGGGCATTGATACCAGTGAGTATAGAAGAATTACTGACCAGATTGCACTCATCTTCATCATCGTGACAGGATGCCTGCTAAGACATTTGAATGTGGAAGAGGAAGAAGTTAGGATTCTTTTGGTTTGGTTTCTTTGTTTAATGGCATATCAACTCTTTTTAGGTTATTTAATGCCAAAGCCATTCTCCAAGAAGAACAGTAGTGGGACTATTTAACCCATAGCTGGGAGGATAAGGGGGTTCATACCTTTCTCTAGGGTATTTGCCCGAAAGTGAACGTAATAGCGCGACTGGAGTACGAACTCGCGTACTACGATTCCGCAGTCCATCGCTTTAACCATTACACCACGAGGACACCCCCAAGAAGTTAGGTTTTAGATTGAAATCAAAACTCATAGACTCAACTTGAATGGGCACCTCGTGTGGTGTAATGGATAACAAGTTAAACTAGCAAACTTGCACGAGTAAGTTCGATTCTCATTGTGTGCCCTATTCATGCGGCCTTGTACTACATCTAAGCAAAAAGTTTAGTGAATTACCATAGACTCAACTTGAACTGAAACCCAGTTCACCTATTCCTTATTTTGATTCCTGCAGCTGTTAAACCAACCTCATATCTCTTTCATAAAAAAACTCATAGAATTCGACTATAAATGATTAACATCTTTACCAATTATTTTTTTACAAAAGTAAGTAAGTAAAGTTGGCGACCCTAGTCCACGGTGACTCGAAGGCTCCCTTTTCAATAGCTACTACACCGAGGTGTAAGTGAGGGTGCTACTTTTTTCCCTGGATTGCTCCACTTTACCCTTGATTCTTACCTTACAATGTGGAGTATTAAGCAAAGCGGCATCAAGTACCATTTTTGAGTCTTTTGTATGACCCGACCTAGGATTGAACCCCGGTCTCCCAGACCATTGGCGGACACTCTACTCATTAGGCCAATTGCCTGGTTTATTTTTAAATAAGTTAATTTTCTTTTTAAACAAAGATAAAAGGATTTTATCTAACTAAAAGTGCATATTCGACATGTAGCGTTATGGGAATTTGATCCAATCAAAAACGCTGCAAAAGTACTCAGGGAAATTTTAAGTGTTTGCAGCCTCGGTGTCATTACTGACCGACAAGTACGACACTGATTTTAAAATTTATTATTAAGAGATGATCCCAGACCCAGTTACTCATCAAACCTCAATCCTGATTCTTTAAGAGAATTAGTGGAATGTGATCTGCGCAAAGATACTCCAGAATTAGCACTAGATACATATCAATCCACATTTTGCCACCACTTAAAAAAGAAAGAAAAATGAGTTAGCTAGTCGTTGGGGTTCCTCACACTCTTAGTCAGAAAAAAAAGAAAGATCCCATATCCATTACTACAAGTCGTCTTTCAAAGCAGAAAAATAAACTAATTCCCAAAAATATCATTACAAAAGACGAAAAATGAGAATATTTAACGCAAAAGGCAATGGATTAACAAGGATGAATCTCTTCTGCCTACCTTAAAGATGAAGCTTTATGGATAAAATATTTTAAGGTGTGTATGATGGGATCAATGTGACATTATTCATTTTGAGCTTTTAAATCGCTGTAAGACCCTCATTACAGACTTATACCTTCAACAGCTGCAACGTTTGAATGAAAACCTTTTAAGAAAAAACGCATCCCTCATCAGTAGGAGAATTGTTGTGTTTCTTCTTGACAGCGCAAAGCCACATTCAGCTAAAATCACGCACGAAAAAATATTGCATTTAGGCTATTCTGTTCTACCCCATCTATTTTATTCACCAGACTTTGCACCAAGTGATTTTCATCTTTTTCATTCTCAATGACAAAAATATTTTCTCGAGATCAGGTATAAACGTTTGTGAAAATCCTCTTGAGCAGGAAAATAGCTGAATTTTAATCGAGAGAAATCAACAAGTGACGTGATAAATGGCAAGTGGTGATTCAAAAAAGGGCGAATATACAATTAATAGAAAATAATTAAGTTCATTAGCATAATGGTTGAAGTGTTCGCCAATGGCCCAGGAGACTAGAGTTCAATCCCAGGTCGAGTCATTACAAAGACTCAAAAAATGGTACTTGATATGTCCTTGCTTAACAATCAGCATTAAAAGGTATAGATCAAGGGTAAAGTGGTGCAATCCAGAGAATGGAGTTGCACCCTCCCTACACCTTCGTGTAAAAGCTATCTATCGAAAAGAGAGCCTTCGGGTCGCCAACTTCACTTTTTAGATTATTCATGAAATTAATTATATTTTGCTAAAACTGAAATTGTTTATGATTTAAGCCAATAAGAATAGATAAAAAATGCAAACAGATAAAAATAGATTTAAAAAAGCAAGGCTTACATATAGCACAATGCAGTAAATATAAGATACGAGGATCATTAAATAAGTTTCCAGACTTTTTTCGTATGGGCACTTTTCTTGATAGTACACATATGAAACTCTAGTCCCCTCCTAAGTAATATCCTCCACCTGCAATGCAGTTGTTGTACCATTCCTACAACTTCTGGAAGGCCCCATGGAAGTCCTCTTGTGTGAGCGTGTCAATGACTTACGTCACAGCCTCTTTCATCTCCTCAGTTGTCTCATAACAACAGTCTCTGAGCTTAGGGATAACCAAAAGTCAAAGGGAGCAAGGTCTGGACTATATGGAGGCTGAGGAACTGTCTTGATTCCCACCTTGGTCAAACTGTATGTGACAAGGATGGAGTTGTAGACTGGAGCATTGTCTGGGTGGAAATAACACAGACACGATTTGAAGAGTGATCGCCTCATCCGACGGAATTTCTTCCTGAACTCCCTTAAAACCTCAACATAGTAACCCTAACCCTTACCCTTTGGCCAATCAAGTCTGGTGTATTGACTTCTTTACACCTCCCACACCTCTCATCATCTCTCACAGACTCCCTGCCTTCCTTGAATCTCTTATGCTCGATTCATGCAAGATGGTCGAAAAGCAGTCTGAAGCATTCCATACGTTTTTGTGGCATTTTTTCCAAGTTTAAAACAATTTTATTGCATATCGTTCTTGTAAAGTGTCCTGACGTCCCGATTGCATTTTTGAAATTCATCAGCAGTGACAATCAGGCTTTAGTAGGGTGTATTGAAATTGCTGCTGTAGCTGTTCCTTTGAACGTGAAATTATAAAAATTGGTCAGTGATCTCATAAGATGTTTAGCAATAACATACTGAATTTCTAAGAGTCTACCACAATTTTAAATGCCTGTACAAAAAGGTCCGGAAACTTATTGAATGCACCACGTAACCACACAATGATAATGGTTCTACAAAAAGCTTTGCGTTAAAGAGTACACCTAACACAAAGCAAGACATATAAGGTTGTCTGTATTTAAACACACTTTTCGAGTGTACTCTTACACATGCTCAGTTTAACGTGGTGTTTGCATGTCTGTTCGCATGGGTAAAAGCAAAAATAGTATGGCAAGCAGTGTCAAGCAAGTGGACCACCAATTTTGGTTCATTTGGTTGTATTTAGCCTATACCTTCACCTTGAGCTGGATACAACTCAAGGTCAATTTTAAAGCGGAGTAAAGCTGGTTTTAATTAAGAGATTTCCTTCTGTTAGACCAGTAGCCATAGCTAGGTTAAAGAGCCAAGTCTACCCAACTATTTTTTACCCATAGGTGGTGGTGGTGGTGGTGGTGTTAGAATAGACAAATTCATAGCTTTCTTAAAGGCATTATCACTGTTTGTCTCATCGAAAATATGAACTCCAGTTGCACCACGAAGGTCTTCCAATTAAATATGAATAGTTTCTCCTTTATCTTATTCTCATTTTTACGTGGGCTATAAAAAAGTTAAATTGAATTACCATGACCAGTAAATCCGGCAAACACTTACGCTCGATATCCGGAAACACTGAACAGTTGTTTCGACCTTATTAGGTCTCATCAGCAGTGTATACCGTGATCTCCACTCGAGATCGAACCAGCGACCACAGATTGCAGAGCAGAAAATCTGCAACTGAGCCACGAGTCCATCTCACACACAATCACGATAGAGACTCGTGGCTCAGCTGTAGAGTTTCGGCACTGCAATCTGTGTTCGAAGGTTCAATCTCCAGCGGTAGAGATCGCCGTATACACTGCTGATGAGACCAAATAAGGTCGAAACAGCTGTCCAGTGTTTCTGGCTGTCTTGCGTAAGTGTTCGCCGGATTTTCTGGTCATGGTAATTCAATTCACAATATAATTCCTCTACTTAAAGAAAATGTAGATAAAAAAGGTGATCTTGATCCTAAAGATTTTGCCATTTTGACAGCACTATCATTGGAGTACTGGAAAAACATTTGGCACCTTCCTAGCCAGACATTTGGTCATTGTAGTTAAATAGGTAGAGTAACTAACTGGCGTTTGGGGTAGATCCATGTACAGGATCTGTTTCTCTTCAGCTGTATTTCATATTCGAAGAGAACGTAATATATATATAAAAAAAAAAAAAAACCTGATTATGGGGATTTCAACTTATCAGTGCACTATAAAGGGAAAGTTGATATGGGTTACAGGTGATAGGTCACTTGGATTAGATTATTTTTGTCCGAGCACATTGGTACAAATGTGAGGTCTTACGTTAAAGAAAAGAAGAAAATATCTTTATTTGGGAAAATAAACGATACAAATTTTACTCTAAAAAGGATTGTGATATTACTTAAGTAAAGTAGTCGGGAATTCAACTTTCTACATAAGTCAATTTAATTCATATGAAACGAGAATAAAACAGCCCATGCTTATACACACACAAACACACACATAAACACACATATATAAAACCCCAATTGTATACACTTATTTATTCGCCCATATATATATATATATATATAGTATTCTTAGTCCAGTTAAACCGGAGTTGGGAGTAATTCCATCAGGACAAGAAAATCCTTTGTGATTGGTTTCGTTGTTTTTTCTTAAAGAAATATATATATATATATATATATATATATATATATATATATAAACACACAATTGTATACTCATATATTCACAGACAGACGCACACACAGGCACAGACAGACAGACAGATAAACAGACACACACACACACACATACACACACATACACACACATACACACACACACACATATATATATATATAGTTGTATGAACTTTATATATTCACGCACACCTACACACACATACATGTATGTATATACACACACGCAAACACATATATAAACACACAAAAACATACACATGCATACAAAACAAACAAAAGCAGAATCCAACCTCTAGAAATATTAATTTTAAAATAATTCCAGTAAACTTCAGTAACTGGCTCATCACTCGATATCTGCTCCTTAAAATGGCCATGTATCGACTTTCCCATCATAGAAGTGTGAATAAATCTTTGAGTGAATTATCTGTGTTCTTTATCGGCATTTATACACACGCATGCATATATATATCATTATTTTTATTTTGCTTTTGTCACAGAGATAAGTGGCATAAAACAGCATCAAGTGATGCAGCAAAACAAAGATACCGACTAACTCAAATCCTCCGATTCATCCAGGAGGGATGAAGAAAAACAAACTTTAAAAATAATATTCCTGTAAACCAGTAGAGTTCGTACCGTTAATGACACTTTCTTTTGATGGTCCGAAAAGATTATTAAAAATGGAATAGATGATGACTTTTGGATACATAATTCCGGGTTTTTTTATAAGTAATTTTAATAACCTTCTCGAATCACCAGAAGAAATCATCATTAACCGTACAAACTCTAATGGCAAAAAGTTTTTTTTTTTTAATGTGTTTTCCTCCCACCACTCCCGGATATTCCTTTGGTTGCAACCCCACGTTTACTTCCTTTAGTACAAAATTGATTGTCACGGACAATTCTCTGAAAGAGAAGTGACCGAAAGAAACGGTCACCCCTTTTAAGGATTTTAATTCGTTTTTATGATTTTAAAACGTTTTTAATACCATGCACTCAATTTTTAATGCAATATCTAAATTGTGTTGAAACCGCTAGATCTTTATATATATATATATATATATATGAGGGTTGTCTCTATGTCGAAGAGGCTAACGTTTCGTACTGTGAAATTGTAGAAAGAGTATTTGAAGTCTAGTCAAGGTACTGGTCGGAGCTAGGTGGATAAAGGAAAAAAAAATTAGCAAAAACTAAGACATACGTGGTGCCTTCAATAAGTTTCCAGACTTTTTTTTTTGTACAGGCATTTAAAATTGTCGTAGACTCTTGAAAATTCACTACGTTATTGCTATATATCTTATGAGATCACTGACCAATTTTATGATTTCAGCTTCAAATGAACAGCTACAGCAGGAAATGGAATACACCCCCCAAGTCTGATTGTCACTGCTGGTGAATTTCAAAAATGCAATCTGGACGTCAGGACAGTTTAGAAGAACGATATTCTACAAAATTGTGTTTTAAACTTGGAGAAAATGCCACAGAAACGTATGGAATTCTTCAGACTGCTTTTCGGCCATCTTGCATAAATCGAGCATCAGTTTTTGAGTGGCATAAGAGATTCAAGGAAGGCAGGGAGTCTGTGATGATGAGAGATGTGGGAGGAGTAAGGAAGTCAATACACCAGACTTGATTGGCCAAAGGGTTAGGGTTAGGGTTTACTATGTTGAGGTTTTAAGGGAGTTCAAGAAGAGATTCCGTCGGAAGAGGCCAGCACTCTTCAAATTGGCTCAGTGGCATTTCCAGCAGGACAATGCACCAGTCCATAACTCCATCCTTGTCACAGACTATTTGACCAAGATGGGCATCAAGACAGTTCCTCAGCCTCCCTATAGTCCAGACTGTGACTTTTGCTTATTCCCTAAGCTCAGAAGCTGACGTTATGAGGCAATTGAGATGAAAGAGGCTGTGACGTAGGTCATTGACACGCTCACACAAGAGGACTTCCATGGGGACTTGAAGAAGTTGTTGGAACGGTACAACAAGTGCATTGCAGCCGGAGGAGATTACTTAGAAGGAGACAAGAGTTTCATATGTGTACTATCAATAAAAGGGCCCTTACGAAAAAAAAGTCTGGAAACTTATTTAATGATCCTCGAATTTTACTCAATGCAACCATGCGACGATTTTTCTTAATTTTTTCTTTTTTCTTATGTCTTCTTTCTTTTTCCTTTACAATTAGATATTACATTATAGTTAATGTCTTTGTGTAAAAAAGATACGTCTAAAACCCTATCCCTTCATTTTCCTCTTTCTTTTTCTCTAAAAAACTCTGCCCTCATGTTTCCCTCTTTCCCAATAAATTTAATCAACCTCTTTCTGGTCAAATCTCTGATGAAACATGATACACTTGGTGCCATCAAGCTATGACCTTCTACCCAGACAGTCATAGTCCAAACCAAATAACTCCACCGCCCTGTCTCAAACCTATCTATTTCCCTCTCCGTTGTTCCTTTATCTGTCTCTTGTCTTCTGACCCTTTCCTTCTCGTTTAGTTTATCTATTTCCTCAATTGCTAAAATGTTGAAAAATGCAAACAATGTTTAGTCAGAAGAAGTCCAACGATGAATAAAGAATGAAATATTACGACAAAACCCGTTGTAAGTGTTCAAATTTATCCACTTTTCCGCATATTTTTATTATATATATACATAGTCATCCACAGACAGACTTTTTTCATTCTATCAGAACTCTTCAGTGCGGCTAGACAGGCTGGGATCGAAACTGGGACTGAAACGCCAATCCAAGATTCTACCTCTCAGCCACAAGGAAACTAGCGCAAGCGAAGGAAATTTAAACGCTTATGTATCCCATTTGTTTTGTTTACATATATCCGCCTAACGGCTACCGAGAGCTCAATTCATTTTAAGAGCCTTGCAAGTGGCAACCATTAATTCCTTCGCTAGAGAGCTCAACCCCACAGGGGTGAGGGAGCATATATATTGTCATCTACAGACAGACTGTTTCGTTCAACAGATAAATTAAATAGATAAAGAGAAATAGAATGAAGTAGACTGACATTGAAAGAGAGGAATGCAAGGGTTATAGAAATGATAAAATTGGCAGATATTAACAAAATAAAATAAAAGTGAACATAGATACATTGATAGATGTGATATGAATTTCATTTAAAGGAGATAACTTATGTTTTTAAATGAAATATTCGAACGCTAATTGTATATTATAAATTTGAAACAAAGCGCCACTAACGGAAATAAAATGTCAAAAATGTTTCCTTTTTTTTTCGTTTCTTTTAGCAATTCAAAAGCCCGGATGAAGTTTTAATTCTTTTATATTAAAAAAACAAAAAACAAAAATAACCTGAAATGTCTATGGCAAAATATTCAAACTATAAATGAAATCATCTCCTGAAGACGTTGTGTTTTTTCATATTCGTACATTTTCATATATAACGGCTCTTTGTCATAATGGTTAGTGTGTTCGCCAATGGTCGGGGAGACTGGCGTTCAATCCCTGGTCGAGTCATACCGAAGACTCAAAAATGGTACTTTAACACAGCATTATAATGTCCGGGTCAAGGGTAAGTGGATCAATCTAGGGAAATGAGTTGTGGACTTCCCTATAGCTCGTTGTAGTAGCTATTGAAAAAGGACCGTTTGGTACCCACCCCTGCTACGTTCAGGCAACTTACATATATATATATATATATATATATATATATATATATATATATATATATATATATATATATATATATATATATATATATATATATATATATATATATATATATATATATGTGTGTGTGTGTGTAAAAAATGATGAAATAGATCAAACAGATAATCTAAACTGACTTGATATATCAATAAAATATTCTATTGAATGAAAGATTAATAATATATGAAAAGCACATTGAAGGAATGTTCTTATATTTATAATAACTCTTCGCCTTTTATGGACTTCAGACGATAACGATGAATCTCTTCATGTAGTGAACCCCATAGTTGAACGGAATGTTAAAATAGATATTTTTTCTTTCATCCTTAAATGTTTGCACTTTTTATTTTTCTCTCATAATTTTTTTTACCGAAAATAATATTTTACTCATATAAAACTTGACGTTAAACAATATTTTTCAACGAGTTAATTCCTGTTTTACTGTTTTGGCTTTCTTCAAGAGTGGATTGTATAATTTCCAGGTTAAAATTAAGAATACATTAAAACAATTTTCAGAATTTAAACAACGGACAGTTTTAATGAATTTTTGATAAATCTTGATATTTATCCTATTTACCCCCCCTACTCGGGCAGGATATGACACAAGGTCAATTTTTAAGCGGAGTTCAACAGGTTTGAATTCAGAGTTTTCCTTCTCCTAGACTAGTGGCCTCACCAAGGCTGAAGAACCTAGTCTGTCCTACTATTTACCCATAGCTGGAGGGAGAATAATTGGATTCATACCTTTCCCAAGGGTATTAGTGCTATGTGAAAATGCAATCAGTGTATAAATCTTGATATTTATACACTGTCACTTCTCGTCATCACCTTTGACAGCATCTGATATCCCGGAGAGTCCTTGTAGCGCAGTAGCTAAAGATTTGAACTGCGGTCTCGCTGTTAGCCAGTTCAATCTTCAGTCACGCTATTATTTTTATTTTCAGACAAATACCCTTGTGATACGTATAAACCCCCACTTTCCTCCTTGTTATGGGATGAATAGTATAACTGCTGTTTTTCTCCAAAGATGGTTTTGGCATTAAATAACCCATAAAGAAACTAACCATCAGAGAGTGGAAATTTCATTCATTTTTATTTTCTTTTTTAATTCTAGTTTATGGAGCTAAAAAATAAATCGATTGTTAGTTACTGATCTAATTCTGCTGAAGTATCTAAAAAAAGCGAGAGTGATCTAAGCGCTGTTGGCTGGGACAGATGACACGGTAAAAACGTCATAAAGAGATCTAATCTGCTGAGAATTCAGTTTATAATTAGTTGTGCCTGCTGACACGTGTTGTAAAGATGGAAGAATGTATTTACGGTTGCTGGCGGAGGGGTTATTTTCTCTGAGCTTTATCTATCTCTTCCCATTTTGAATTAAACAAGAATACTTGAAATATTCTAAATGTATGCAAACATTTCTAAAAAAGACAATACCCAAAATGTTATAATGAACGAACAATGGACGAAATCCCCTAACCTCAAGGCATAACAACCCCGAACGAGCTGTCATGTCATTAAAATCAATGAATTCATTAGACTGTGGTCTAGACATCCAAGCATCATTACTTTAGTTACTCAGTTTGACACACGTCCTCATTCAGATTTTAAAATTAAAAACAAAATTAAAACTTCAGTCTCTATACTTTTTGATCCCATCTTGAATATGGATTATAAGTGTCGTCTGGAATTACATCGGAATTGAAAAGGGACCAAACGGATTAACATATTGGACTAAAAGCTGCCCAAGATCAAAGAAGAACAATTTATGCGACAAATTTGAAGTGGAAGACTTGATAGAGAAACGTCATGATCATGGCAGCAAAAAACATGAACCCCACTCCCTAATGATGTCATTACAAGACTAATGTCTTACTGTCCACCGTGTATAGAGACAAATCGATCAAACCCTCAGAATAATTGCCAACGTTGAACGAACAGCGAAAAAGATGAAACAAAACGAAAAGAAACGTTAATAGATGCGACGTTAATAGAAGCATGGTCTGGTAAGATGAGCAATATAGTGAGAATTGTGCAAACATATTGCTTATTATGATGCGAAGATCGTATTTCTTGAAAATTCATTGGTCTAAAGGCTGAGAAGGGAATTTGGTCGCAATTAGAATTGTCAAAAGATTCGATAACTGTGATGTCGTTTATAGGCGGGCAAAACACGTCAATAAATTAACAGAAGAAAGAGAATGAATGTGTTTATTTACAATAAATTATATTAAAAACTTATTCATCTGAAATGAAATACTACATTGAAGTGGGATTATAACGTTAAAGCTACTCTTCCTCTTAATTCTCCTAAAAGGCGAAAAGAAACAAAAAGATTTTTTAAAAAATAGAAAGAAATAAAGATAAAAATAAATGTAAAAGGAAACAAAAAAGACAAAACTCAATAAAACACAAAAACAACCAAAAGAAAAAAAAAAACAACAAAAAAACAAAAAACAAAAACGAAATAACAAAAAATGTATTAAGAAACGAAAATCGCAAAAGTAAAAAGGAAAAAAAACCCCAAAAAACAACATCAAAATAATGCCCAAGTAATAAACTTCAGAATGAATTAATTGATTTTAATGACATTTCAACCCGCTAAGATTTATTTTATGCCGCGAGGCGAGGGAATTGTGTACATTGTACGATTATGCTGATATCTTTTGTGTAGATTTTTGATTGGTTTGGTTTAGTTTGGTTTGGTTTTATGGCATATCAACCATTGTAGGTTATCTAATGCCAAATATATCTTATGCATAGAAACAGTTTAATTTCAAACAATTCAGTTTAGCATAAGAACACAGTTTAAATGCACAACAGTTCTGTTTCAAATTATTCCGTTTAGTCAACACAGTTAAATGGTTTCAAGTAACTTTATGCATCACTAATAATTCAATTAAATATCAGTCATTTGTTTAAACACATAAATTATCAAACAGTTCTATTTCAGTTTTGGATAAGTACAGTTTTTGTTTGCTCACAGGTAAATTTAAAAGCTGTTCTTTTCACAATTCAGTTTAGGATAAGAATACTGTTTAGTTCTATTTAACCCATGGATAGGACCCTATAAGGTGATACTACTCCGGGAGCAATGACAATAGAGGTAATCTGCAATCTCCAAAGCTCTAGGATTACTAGAATCATCAGATTGCTTTGTGTCATATCCAGGACACTCGTCAGTGGGGGTATAATCTGCAACCCCAGTCAAGTGGGCCAACAGATTTTTGATCCCGGTGACATATCAAGTATTACTAATACGAATGAATTCCTGTATGGTTTTGAGTATTCCCATACAATGTTCATTTATACATACTTGTATGGTTTCAATAGAATATCTCTATTCAATAATAATCATTTGTTTGCATACAGTTCGATTTTTTTAGGAGGTGGCCGTGGTGTAGATGTTATCGTCGTAGGAAATGGACACGGCGACACGAGTTCAAATCTTGGACGAGACTGATTGCATTTCACATAGCACTAATACCTTTGGGAAAGGAATGAATCCAATTATTCTCCCTCCAGCTATGGGTAAATAATAGGGCAGACTGGGTTCTTCAGCCTTGGTGAGGCAACAAGTCTAGGAGAAGGAAAACTCTGAATTCAACCATGTTAAACTCCGCTTAAAAATTGACCTTGTGTCATAACCTGCCCGAGCGGAGGGGTTGGTAAATATGATGCAGTTCGATTTTTTCAAGTAACAAATTATATTGATCCTTAGAAAACAATTATATATTCAAGTAACTATTCTTCACACAAAGAATTCTTACTTACATACTATCAAGAATTCCTGTCTAATATTCTTAAACAAATCAATTTGACCCATATGCGGGTTTCACCTCGGAGCATAACGCATCACAGTGGTCCTGGGAGTAATGAAGAAGTGCTCCACACTTCCCAGATCTCCTGATCTGAAGCTTTCCCGCCTGATAAAGTTTAGTGTCATACCCAGGACACTCTTTTTTGTGTTTTCACTCCTCCGTAGTCAAGATATTCGAAGCCGTATCGAGAAAAAAATCGAGATTTCACCATCATAGTCATCATCATTATCATCATAATAATGTAATGGAGGTACCCATGGTGTAATGGTTATCGTCGTAGGAAATGGACACGGCGACACGAGTTCAAATCCTGGACGAAACTGATTGCATTTCACATAGCACTAATACCCTTGGGAAATGAATCAAACTAATTATTCTCTCTCTAGCTATGGGTAAATAGCTATGGGTAAATAGTAGGACAGACTGGGTTCTTCAGCCTTGGTTAGGCAACTAGTATAGGAGAAGAAAACTCTGATTTCAAACCTGTTAAACTCTGCTTAGAAATTGACCTTGTGTCATAACCTGCCCGAGCGGAGGGGTTGGGTAAATAGGATAATAAAGAGACGCCGATAGTGCAGAGTTCACTGACGCTGTCTCGCCATCCATTTGCATCATCCATTGCTCTTTATAGGTCCTCTAGGCTGGACCCAGTGTCCGCTCGGTCCTTTTACTCTGCAAAACAACCTATTTAAAAATTAGACGATCATTAAAAAATAAAATAAACATTAAAAAAATTATTCAGCGAAGAGATATTCGCTGCTATCAGATAAATTTTTGTCGGTTATTTCATAGACTACCAATTCTTTTAAAAATTATCCTTCACAAATACTTTTCTCCTGAAAATAATCTTAGATCTAGACTAATTGAGGACAATTAAAAAGAAATCAGACGAAAGAAATATTCCTTTTTGTCTCGTATATATATATTAAAAAGTCGGCGAAATTGGTCGAGGGTGACCCGAAGGCTCTCTTTCCAATAACTACTAAATCGAGGTGAAGGGAAGAGCGCTACTCCATTCCCTGGATTGCTCCACTTTACCCTTGATAGTACCATATAATGCTGAGTGTTAAGCAAGGCGGCATCAAATACCATTTTTTTTTTAATCTTTGGTATAACTCGACTTGGAATTGAACCCCGGCCCTCCGAACCAGTGGCAAACACTCTATTCATTAGGCCAATGGCTTCGTTGGGTACCTAACTACGCTCATAATTATATTTTTTCGATACAAACATACTATATAGATTGTAAATATACATACTATATATATATGTATGTTTGTATAGAAAAAAAAAATATATATATATATATATATATCAGCAGCCACCGGTTTCACGCCGTCTTTAGTCGGCATGATGTGTGTGTTTGCGCATGTGTGTGTATGTGTAAAGAAAACATGTTATATATATATATATATATGTGTGTGTGTGTGTGTGTGTGTGTAAAGAAATATATGTAAAGATATATCTCCTTCCACACACATACACACACACACACACACTTATATATATATATATATATATATATACTTTAAGAAAAACAACAAACCGGTCACATTAGGATTATAAATTTATTTCCATCCTGTTACGCGTTTTTGAAAATTTCAAAATCACGAAAAAAATTTAACAGAACTTCTTCAGATCTTATGGATAAAATAAATTTTTTTTATCCGTAAGATCTGAAGAAGTCCTGTTAATTTTTTTTTCGTGTTTTTGAAATTTTCAAAAACGGGTAACAGAATGGAAATAAATTTATAATCCTAATGTGACCGGTTTGTTTTTTTTAAAGAATTTATTGCTCTGTATTGACTGTTACATTGCGCTCTTTACCAGGAAAATTTAAATGTTCACTCTTGAATAGTTTTCTTGTCCTGATGGAATTACTCCCAACTCCGGTTTAACTGGACCAAATAATACTATATATATATATATATATAATGATAAATGTTTTTCTTTTAACTTTCTCCTTTCCACTTTTGCACCGACGTATAGTTGGTGTCTTGTGGGTTGTTGTCGCCAGGAATCCTTCTCTACTGGACAATATTTGAGCACTTTCTTTATTAAAAAAATGTTTTCATGCCGATTTATCTATCTATCTATCTATCTATCTTTCCACACACACACACACACACACACACACAAATATATATATATATATATATATATATATATATATATATATAACAGTATTGGTTGTCACTAAATCACTTTGTGCGTTTGTGTCGAACGAAGTGCAATATAATATGGAGAGTGCACAATATCTAGGATAGAGCTGCTATATAATAATAATAATAAATTAATATATATTAGATATATATATATATTAAATTCGTGGTCTTTAGATTGCGACCCCTGGGTTTCATGGAGTTTTTTACAAAACAACATTTTGTTATCTTCCTGAGGATTCTTGTTTTGTGAAAAAAACTCCATGAAACGCAGGGGTCGCAGTCTAAATTCCATGAATTGAATATATATATCTAATATATATATTTTTAATATATATTCATTTAATCTATATTTATTTAAGATATATATATATATATATATATATATATATATATATATATATCAACCTTTGTGGATTATTAAATGACAAAGCCAACCTTTTCGAAGAACGGTAGTGATAGTATTTAAGCCTTCGTTGGTTGAATGAGGTAATGTACTTCCTATGTTTCCTAAAAGTATCAGTCGGAATGTGACTGCAAATGGAATTTGAATTCGCTTACTAAGATGTCGGAGTCGAGCACGCTAGTCACGACGTTACAAGCATCCCTATTCTATTTCTAATTAAACAAACATCAATTTTATAAGGAATTCTTATATGATTATTCAAAAATATCGGCACTTTACGATTTTTTTTATATCAAACCCTAAAATAAGACAGTGTAGCAATTCCTGTTATTTATTGGAGTGTAATTTTAAGAAAAATCCTCTTTAGCGCATCTTTCATTGCAACGAAGGGGGGTTAACTAGGCAATGCTCCTTTTCTCTTCCATGTGCTTTTAGACGCAAAGAGCGCTATGCTGAGTAATATGGCAACTATTTGACGAACGGGGTTAACTTGGCGGCGCCCATATCTTCTCCAGTTAGTATGTAACTGTTTGTGCTGAGTTAAAAGTACTAGGATAATGATTAACACTTTGGGACTTATTATCAAACGCCCGAAATTGATCATCTTTATTTATTTGCCCTTCGTTGTAAGGGAGGAGCCAATACATGCCTTCGCATGGGTTGCTTGGCTGATTCTGTTCACCATGCCTTTAACTGTTAGACCATACGTACCTTCCTAACGAGTAAAAACTATTATGACACCTGCTATTTCCAAGCAGTAACCCATCTAATTTTAAAGCAGGATAGACGTTGCTTGATTTCGGTCAGTGAAGAATTGCAATAAATTCAAAATTACTAGATGCTTTTTGTTCATTTTATTTTATTTTATTTATAATAGCACTTCTCTAGATATTAAACAAAATAATTTGTGATTTGTCCGACAACGATGGTTGCTACA
>CAUZXS010004774.1:0-12500 GCA_963585895.1 Sepioteuthis lessoniana | reverse complement strand
CCATGAAGGTGACGGTAATACCAGTTGTAATCGGTGCACTTGGAACAATTCCGAAAGGATTAGTAAAGTAACTGGTAGGCTTGGGAAAAAGAGGACAAGTGGACTCTATCTTGACTACAGCATTAAGGTCGGTCAGAATACTGAGAAGAGTCCTAGAGGCTTGAAAAGATTTGCTGTTTCTGAAATTCTAGTTAGAAACTATTCGTTAACGCTGATGTGAAAAACTATCAAAAGCCCAAAATAATAATTCTCAGGGATTTTTGGATACAAGCAGATCACTACACCTTATAATAATTAACAACACAAGCAAACAGAGAGAGAGAGAGAGAGAAAGAAAGAGAGAGAGAGAGAGAGAGAGAGAGACCTTGCTGTGAGTTTTGCTGTCTCAGCGGACCACAGATTAAAAATCAAAGAAAACGAAAAGAGAAAAAAGTACGTCGACCTTGCTAGAGAACAAAAAGAAACTGCTGAACATGGAGGTGACGGTGATACCATTTCTTATTGGAATGGTCCCTAAAGGCTTAGTAGAGGGGGCCGGAAGAGTTGGAAATCTGAGGACGAATCGAGACCATGCAGACTACGGCGTTATTAAATTCGGCTGGAATACTGAAGAATCAAGGAGGCGTGAGTAGACTTGCTGTCACCCAGACCTTATTTAAAGACCATCAGCTAACGCTAGTATGAAAGACCAGTAAAAAAAAAGTTAAGTTGCCGACTGTAGTCGAGGGTGACCTGAAGGCTCTCTTTTCAATAGCTACCGCACTGATGTATAGGGCAGGATGATACTCCTTTCCCTGGATTGCTCCACTTTACCCTTGGCACGTACCTTATAATGCTGAGTGTTAAGCAAAGAACTATCAAGTACCATTTTTTAAAGTCTTTGGTATGATCCGACCTGGGATTGAAACCCGGTCTCCTGGACCATTGGCGAACACTCTACCAACTTGGTAATAATAATAACTGACTACAATATTGCTATGAAACGTAATCAAAAGGCTCGGATTTGATATATAAACTACGTGAAACTTTTTTATCATTATGGTTTTTCGGACTATTGTCTTCATGTTTATTATTATTTCCACAACGTTTTGGCCGATATATCCTCCGGCCTTATTCAGGTGTTTGTCGAACTCGGGAACCTTCAGCAGGACATATGGCGTAACGGTTATAGGCGTTGGTTCCCTGAGCTTCTAAGGAGACAATCATCTGAAGGTTGCAGATTCAATCCTCACTACAGGCGAGTAACAATACAAGAATACTTAACACTTGTATCCGGTTATGGCCGATGGAATCAGAACAGGCGACCCCCGTGGTTTCAATAAAGGACGTAGTTCGAAGTTCCGTGAAGGTTCCCGAGTTCGACAAACACCTGAAGAAGGCCGAAGGACATATCGGCTGAAACGTTGTGGAAATAACAATAAAGATGAAGACAATAGTCTGAAAAACAATAATGATAAAAATCAACAAGTTTCGTCGCAGAATAATACGTCAAACTTGAAAAGCGCTTTTAATTTGGTATTTGTAAGATCTTTTAGTCTCATTAATAACAGCTATGAAAAGATAATCGTTAGTTTAGTTTCTTTGTTTAATGGCATACCAACCTTTGTAGGTTATTTAATGCCAAAGCCATTCTCCTGGAAGAACAGTAGTGGTACTATTTAACCCATAACTGGGAGGATAAACGGGGTTAATATCTTTCCCAAGGGTATTTGTCCGAAAGTGAACGTAATAGCGCGACTGGAGTACGAACTCGCTTACTACGATTCCGCAGTCCATCGCTTTAACCATTACACCACAAGGACACCGCCCCGATAATCATTAGAAATGCTACGTGAATTATAACAGATCAACAGAGAGAAACCAGTTGTACTTCGAACTGCCTATATTTTGAAAAAAAAACAAAAAAAGAAACAAAACAAACATCTATAACACTTAACAGCTAAATCAAAAACTAATTCAAAAATATCCACAAGTGTAAAGACGTATATGCTAAACATTAAAATATAAATGCTGATATTCTGAGAAAATTCAGTGCAAAATCAAACTGTGAGTCGATTGTGTCAGATCACCGAAACAGGCTTTGTTCCTGGTGTCTAATGAGACGCATTAAATTCTCTGGGATTTTCAGATACAACAGATTGTCTAATCTTCGCCAAAATACCAAATCTAATAATGGTTAACAAAAAGTTAAAAAATAAAAAGGAGAACTTGACTACTAGTGAATTTTGCAATCTCTGCAGACCATACAGGGAAAATCAAAGAAAACGAAAAGAGAGAGAAGTACTTGGACCTTGCTTGAGAACTAGAAAAGCTATAGAACATGAAGGTGATGGTGATACGAATTGTAAATGGCACGTTCTAAATGATTCCCAAAGACTTGGTTAAGTGGCTGGAGGAGTTGGCAATCGGAGGACGAACAGAGACTACCCTAACTACAGTACTATTAGGAACGGCCAGGATACTGAGACGGGTCCTGGAGTTTTACTGTCACTCAAATACCAGAGAAAGACCATCGGCAAATCTTGGTATGAAAAACTTGGAAATAATAATAATAATAATAATAATAATAATAATAATAATAATCGACACTTGCAATTGTGTAGATTATGAGAAGATAAAGAGGAAATGATTAATCATATAATAAGCGAATCAAGCAAACTAGAGCAAAATGAGTGTAAGACCTGAGAAGACTCGGTGTCCCTCAGACTCCAGTGAAATGCCCCCAGTTAACTCCGGTATGAAAAACTCAAAAGGATTGAAATAATCCAGAATCAGTTCCAGAAAAAGAAATGCGTAAAATTCCGAGGGATTTTGCGATACAAACGAATTCCCAAATCCATAAGATTAGACTTGGTGTTAATTATAAAAATAAAAAAAACAACTTGTTTTATAGTGGATTGTGTCATTCCAGTGAATCTCAGAGAGGAAATAAAAGAAAATGGAAAGATAAAAAAAATACTTGGATTTTCCTAAAGAACTGAATAAACTTTAGAATATGAGGGTTACTATGTTACCAAATGTGGTTGGTGCTTGGGAAAAATGACTGGAGGAATAGGACATCAGCGGAAGAATCGAGACTATCCAGACTGCAACATTTTTAAGATCGGCCAGAATACTGAGAAAAGTTCAGGAGACCTTAAGATACTTGCTGTCACAGTAAGTCTAATACAAGGCTACCAGCAAACGTTGGAGCAAAAAACTCACCACGCGGGAAATATTAATAATAATAATAATAATAATAATAATAATAATAATAATAATAATAATAATGAATAGGGGACTTTGCTGTCCCGGTAGACGAGAGAGTGAAATACGTATCTAGAGGTTGCTAGAGAACTAAAAAAACCAACGGAACAAAACGGTTACAGTGATACCAATTGTAATTGGTGCAACTGAAACAATCCGCAAAGGACTGGTAAAGGGATAAGAAGAATTGGAAATAAGGAGTGAAATGGAGGCGATCAATACTACAATATTATGAAGGTCAGCCAGAATACTGAGAAGGGTCCTGGAGACTTGAGGTGACTTGCGGTCACTATAACTCCAGTGAAAAACCATCGGCTAACGCTGATGTGAAAAGCTCTAATGAATGAATAATAATAATAATAATAATAATAATAATAATAATAAAAATAATAATAATAATAATAATAGTAATAATAAAAATAATCAAGACCATCTAAACTTCATCATTGTTGAGATCGGCCAGAATATTGAAACCTGAGGAGACTTATTGTCATTCAGACGCATGTGAAGGACAATCAGCTAACAGTGATGAGAAAAACTGGACTTCTAATTGATATGGCAGGGTTCAACAGATAATACCATATTAGACAATGAATGAGTTTGTTTGTTAGTTTGTTTAGGTTTTATAAGTTATTTAATTCCAAATCTATTTTTATACAAATAAAGTTTTATTTCAAACAATTCAGTTTAGCATAAGAACTCAGTTTAATTGTCAAAACCATTTCTATTCGAACTATTTAGTTTAATCAAACAGTTTTTATTCAAACAATTCAGTTTAGTATAACTATAGTCTTTGTTTACACAGAGTTAAATGACCAAACCGTTCTATTTCAAACAATTCAGCTTAGCATAAGCACAGTTTCAATCTCAAAGACAGTTTTATTTTAAACAATTCGGGTTAGCAAAAGAACACAGTTTAGTTCTTTTTGACCCATAGATAGGACCGTATCAGGTGCTTCTACTCCAGGCCAGAGTGGACCTGGGAGCGATGGCAATGAAGGGGTACTCAGCATACCCCAAAGCTCCAGTATTACTGAATCCTCACCATCATATTGTTTCGCGTTATAATCAGGACACTCGATGGAGGGGATTATATTTCTTCAGAGATGCAGTCGGTGTATTGTACAGACCTTTGGGGGAGTCTTACCTCTCTGCAAAGATGCAGTCGCGTATTCTACAGCCCCAGCCAACTGGGCAACGTAAAAGTAGTGAATACAAACACCTGGAAATTGAAAAAAAATGAGTCACCTTAAACCTACCACCGTGATAATAACAGTGGTAGCCCTGGGTATGATCGTGAAAGGGACAGATAAGCACATTAATGAAATAGCTGGTCGTCCGAAAATATTTGAAATACAAAAAAAAAAAAATTGCACTTTGCTGATCTGATGACTTTCTTGAAAGAGTACTATCAAAGTGTTTGAATAACAACACTGAAAAGTATTGATAGAACTTAGAATATATATAATCTCTACTTTCCCTCAGCCTAGGTCTTGGTTAAACTCTCGGAGAAACACTGCAAGAAATCGAAATTCAAACATCAGAATGAAATAATAATAATAACAACAATAATAATCAGAAAACGATGATGCGAAAAACTCTCAGGGAATAAATAATAATAATAACAATAATAGAGACGAAAAACGATTAATCTGATAATAAGCGGATTTAGCAAATTAGGACAGAAAGACTATAAGACTAGACACGACTGGGTGGGCAAGGTGATCCACTGGGTTTGGTTTGGTTTCTTTGTTTAATGGCATATCAACCTTTGTAGGTTTTTAATGCCTAATCCATTCTCCTAGAAGAACAGTTGTGGTACTATTTAACCCATAGCTGGGAGGATAAGGAGGTTCATATCTTTCCTAAGGGTATTTGTCCGAAAGTGAACGTAATTGCTCAACTGGAGTTCGAACTAGCTTACTACGATTCCACCGTCCAGCGCTTTAGCCATCACATCACGAGGACACTCCCGATCCACTGGGAATTGAGCAAGAAATTTAAATTTGATTATACGAACAAATGTTATGCGGACAAACTAGGATCTGTCCTGGAGAATGGGACAAAGTCCTATTGGATTTTAACTTACAAACGGATCACCTTATCTCGGCCAGACGACCGGACCTTATAATAATCAACAAAAAAATAACTTGCAAAATTGTGAACTTTGCTGTCCCGGCTGACCAAAGAGTAAAATTGAAAGAAAGTGAAAAGAAGGATAAATACCTCTCGCTTGCTTGGGAATTAAAAAGCTGTGGAACATGCAGTTGACAATTATACCAATTGTAATTGGTGCTTTTGGTACAGTAACTAAAGGATTACTAAAGGGACCCGAGGACTTTGAAGTTGGCGGAGGAGTGGAAACCATCCAAATTACAACATTATTGAGAACGGCCAGAACACCGAGAAGAGTCCTGGAGACTTGAGGAGACTTGCTGTCACTCAAACTCCAGTGAAAGACCATCAGCAAACACTGATGTGAAAAACTATAATGATAATAATAATAAATGGAACCCGTGGAACGGTTCCCAATGGCATGGAAAAGATAGCGGGAGAACTGGTAATCAGAATTGAAGCAATACCATTAAGACCTCAGAGCTGTAAATATCTGCTAGAATACTTAGAAGAGTCCTGGAAACCTGAAGAGACTCGCTGTCACTTAGACCTTCTAAGAAAACTCTTTAGTTAAAACTGGTATAAAAATTCGCATAAACTAAAAAAAATCACATGCAAATCTAATTTTTAAATATATTTTCACATTGTGCAAAATGTTTTAATACTCCACGTTACCAAAATACATGTTACTTGTCATATGTAAGTTCAAATTGTAGAATACAGTACAGCTGGTGCAAACGCATATATATATATATATATATATATATATATATATATATATATATATATATATTGAGGCCACATTTCGGCGAGTCAATCTACAGAAGCCTCCCCATCCTTGTTCCTTATCTCTGTCTGACTTTAAATATTCAGGTCGGGGTGGAGAGGCGTTAAAAAACAAATAATAACGATATCGATATGTTTGACTCCCGTTCATTAATTTTAAGTAAAGAACTGCGCATGCGCGGATGCGAAATTCGCTCGATTCCTGGAGCAGGTATGTTGATTCAAAGTTTCCATTCAAAGTTGAGTAAGCACATTTAAAAAAAAAATTAAACTTAATGGGAATTTCAACTTTTGCTCTGTTGTTAACGCGACTGATTTTATTGTCGCCATTGTTTGTTTGTTTGTTTTAGATGACGAAGCCAATTGTAAATGAATGAATTATTCGAATTTTTCAGAGAAACCAAATCAAAACAAATCTCATTTTTATTGCTCTTGTGGATTGTTCAGATGACTACTTAATTGTCTAACGAAAAGAAAAGCAGTGCTTAGGAGAAAACTAGTATAATACTAGGTATAGAATTTTAATTGATGTTTTCGGAGGATTTTTAAAGCAGTTAAAGTTGATGCCTTGGCGGGAGCTGAATTTGGTATTCAAATTACGTTTTAGCTACTTGGATGAGTTTTTTTTTTTGTTTAATATTGACTTTTTTTTTTACTGGTTATATTACAATAAATTCAAATCTTATTTTCTTTTAGGAAAAAAAAAAGGTTAGTTAAGTACAATATGTTTAAAAACCCCAGCTTTATTTCGTATTTAGAAAATTGCGTTAAATGTTTTTGTCTTCAATCCCGAATATCTATCTATCTATCCATTTATCTATCTTGTAATCTTCTTATATTATAATTATATAAATATTTGCGTTTTTATTAACTTTTGCTTTTAGCACATGTCTACACGTGAGGACAACGAAGTACGCATTGGACTCACTGCCAATAGGACTAACAGTCTGAGTACTCCCCCTTAGCGAAATACACAGTATTTCTTCTTCTTCTTCTTCTTCTTCTTCTTATTATTATTATTATTATTATTATTATTATTGCATTTTCCTGTCCGTATTTAATATCTGGTTCTCATCAGATGATATTACATAATAGAAAAACTGCTCTAAACACCAGCACTTTCCTCAGTATCATCCTAAACACCCAGAAATAATAATAATAATAATAATAATAATAATAATTATTATTATTATTATTATTATTATTATTATTCATTTTTGGGTTTTCCCCTCCAGCGTTAGCCAGTGGGTTCTCACAAGCATTTGAGTGACTGCATTTCTCCAAAATTCTTCAGGACTCTTCTTAGTATTTTGACCGATCTCAATAATACAGTAGTTTGGATGGTTTCCACTTGTCCTGTTATTTCTAAGTCCTCCAGTCCTTGTACCAATCCTTTGGTGACTGTACCAATAATACCAATAACACCAATTACAATCAGTATAACCGTCCCTTTCATGTTCCATAGTTTTTTTCAATTCACTAGCAAGGCCGAGGTACATATCCTTGTTTCTGCTTTCTTTCAGTTTTACTCTGTGGTCCACCGGGACTACCAAGTTCACGATTCTGCAAGTTATTCATCACTATTATTATTATTATTATTTACTCCTTGAGAGTTTTTCTCATCAGTTTTAGATGATAGTATTTCACTGGAGTTTGAGTGACACCAAGTCTCCTCAAATCTCCGGGACTTTTCTCAGTATTCTGTCCGTTCTCAATAACGTTGTAGTTTTGATGGTCTCCACTCGTCCTCCTACCTCCAAAGTCCTCCCTTCCCCTTAATAATCCTTGGGTGACCGTACTAAAAGCACCAATCACGATTATTATTAATAATAATACTAATAATAATATTAAAAATGATAATTTTAATTACATTTTCCACAGTAGATTTGGCATCTATCTTTGGATATTTCTGCTTATTACATAATTCCCTCTAGATTTATGTGAGCAGTATAAAAATGGTCTCTATAATATTTTGTTTCAGTCCCGGTATTTGTTATATTCCTCCTGTTTTTTTACAGGGTTCATTTTCAAATATTACAATTATTTTGTTACTTTTGTTTGTAACTCAGTCTTGCACACATCCCTCTCAGGTCCACTCTGGCCCGGAGTGGTAGTACCTGATAGGGCCCGATCTATGGGTTTAATAGAACTAACAGCATACCTCTGATAAACAGAATTGTTTGATTAAACTGAATAGCTTGAAACTGAAATGTTTTTGATAATTAAACCGTACTTACATTTAAACTGCGTACTTATGCTAAACTGAATTATTTGAAATAGAACTTTTTTTGACATTGAAACTGTATTGACACTGGACTGAGTTGCTTGGCATAGAACTGTTTTGACAATTGGCTGTGAGTGAACGAGATCTGTGCTTATACTAAACTGAATTAGCTGAATTAAAACTGCTTGACTAAACTGAATAGCTAGAAATAGAAATATTTTTCACAATTAAACTGTACTTACATTTAAACTGCGTACTGAATTGTTTGAAATTGAACTGTTTATTTACATAAAAATGGATTTGGCGTTAAATGAACTACAAAGGTTGATATGCCATAAAACCCTACAAACCAAACCAATCAGTCTGGCACAGGACAAAGGGTGTGGGATATTTGCTGAGGTTCAATTTCTTACACGGTAGAAATATACAGCGAGATTAACCCATTAAAAACATCATAACAATCAGGCATTCATTTTTGTTGTATAGTGAATTTCTAAAAAAATATATCATTAAAGTCTTTTTTAAAAGTGTAAAAAAATATCAAATGAAAACATCTATTCATGCATTTATTTTAAACTTGGTCCAGAAATTCCGAGTGTTTTTTTTTTGTTTTTTTTTTTCCAATATTTTGAATTCATTCAATGTAAAATTCGAAACAACGTTGCTTTCGTTTCTTTGTTGTTGTTGTTGTTGTTGTTGTTGTTGTTGCTACTTATTTAAACTATTTAATGATGATAATGATGGTGATAATTACGATGATTGGAATTAAAATCTTTTTAAGTCTGTGAAATCGAAATCCCTTTAAAAACTAACGCAAAAATTATTCAATCGAATTTTTCAGGGACAAAATTTTAAAAACACAATTATGAAATATGCACCCAGATTAAGATATTTCTAACATTGAATAAATGAAATAAGTAAATAAACGATTTGATTAATTATCAAATAATAATAAAAAAAATTACAATAGCAGCCACAATGATATTTTAAGGACTTATGAAAACATAATTCTGTGTTGTTTGAAACAATTTCTAAATGATTAGCAAAGAGACATGGAAATAGAATTAAAATAAGTGGAGATAATCCAAACTCCAGCATTATGAAGATCAGCTAGAATACTGAGAAGAGTCCTGGACACTTGAGGAGACTTGCTGTCACTTTAACGCTGGCGTGAAAAACTCTCAAAGGAGTAAAATAATAATAATAATTAACAAAAAAAGAGTACCTGCCGTATGAATGACTTTGTCGTCCCAGTTAACCACAGAGTGAAAATCAAAGTAAGCGAAAAGAAAGCCAAGTACTCGGGTCCCAGTTAACCACAGAGTGAAAATCAAAGTAAGCGAAAAGAAAGCCAAGTACTCGGATCTTGACAGATAACTAAGAAAGATATGGAATATGAGGGAGATAGTGAAACTAGTTGTAATTGGTTCGTTAAGATCTACCTGAATACTGAGAAGAGTCCTGGGCACTTGAGTAGACTTACTGTCACTCAAACTCGAGTGAGAAACCATCAGCTAACGCTGGTGTGAAAAACTCTCTAAGGAGAATGAAAATGATAAAAATAGAAAGTGAAAATAAAAGAAAGCAAAAAGATCGACAAATGCTTGGACCTTGCCAAAGAATTAAAAAAGCTGAAGAACATTAAGATGACGGGGGAAACAAATTGTATTTTGTACCCTTGAAATGGTCCCCTAAAAGCTTGGAAAATTGCCCGGTATAACTACAGATCGGGGTTAAAATCGAGACCATTGCACTGAAAAATTAGCTAGAACACATATAATAGTTCTGGAGATCTGAGGGGACTTGATTTTACTAAGATTTCAGCAAAAAAAATAAATAAATAAAAAAAAACCAGTTAAAGCAAGCGGGAAAAATACGTATTTGATAATAATAATAATAATAATAATAATAATAATAATAATAATAATAATCAACAAAAAAAGAGAACTTGCAAATTAGTCGACTTTGCTGTCCCGGCAGACCACAGGATAAAACAGAAAGAAAGTGAAAAGAAAGATAAATACCTCGACCTTGCTAGGGAACTGAAAAAACTGTGGAACATGCAGGTGACAATTATACCAATTGTAATAGGTGCGTTTGGAACAGTAACTAAGGGATTACTAAAGGGACTAGAGGACTTGGAGGTTGGCGGACGAGTGGAGACCATCCAAACGACAGCATTGTTAAGAACTGCCAGAATACTAAGAAGAGTCCTGGAGACTTGAGGAGACTTGCTGTCACTCAGACTTCAGTGAAAAACCATCGGCTATTGCTGATGTGAAAAGCTCTGATGAGTGAACAATAATAAAGAGTCCTGGAGACTTGAGGAGATTTACAATCACTCAGATTCCATTGAAAAATTCTCCAAAGAGAATAATAATAATAATAATAATAATAATAATAATAATAATAACTGAAAGAATGTGAAAAGAAGGATAAGTACCTCGACCTTGCAAGGGAATTGAAAAAAACTATGGAACATGAAAGTGACGATCGTACCAATAGTGAATGGTGCTTTTGGCACAGTAACTAAAGGATTATTAAAGGGCCTGGAGGATTTGGAAGTTGGCGGACGAGTGGAGTCCATCCAAACGACAGCATTATTGAAGACGGCCAGAATACTGAGAAGAGTCCAAGAGACTTGAGGAAAATTGCTGTCACTCTAACTCCAGTGAAAAACCATCAGCTGACGCTGATGTGAAAAACTCTAAAAGAGTATATAATAATAATAATAATAAATGCGGGAGAAGGTGACGGTGATATCCAATTGCTACTCTTGGTACAGTCACCAAAGGATTGGTACAGGGACTGGAGGACCTAGATATAAGAGGACGAATGGGGACCATCGAAACTACAGCATTGTTGAGATCAGCCAGAATACTGAGGCGAGTCCTGGAGACTTGAGAAGACTTGCAGACTTTTAGACTCCAGTGAAACCATCAGGTAACACTGATGTGAAAAACACTCAAATGCGTAAAATTATTATTATTATTTACTTTACAGCTTATCGAGTTTTTTTGCATCAGCGTTAGCCGATAATTTTTCTCTTAATTTTGACTGACAGCAAGTCTCCTCAAGTCTCCAGGACTCTTCTTAGTATTCTGGCAGATCTTAACAATGCTGTAGTTTGGATTGTCTCCACTCGTCCTCTTATTTCCAAGTCCTCTCAAGTCATTTTACCAATCGTATTATTATTATTATTATTATTATCATTATTATTATTATTATCATAATTCACTCATTAGAGTTTACCACATCAGCGTTAGCTGATGGTTTTTCACTGGAGTTTGAGTGACAGCAATTCTCCAAAAGTTTCCAGGACTCTTCTCAGTATTCTGGCCGTTCTCAATAATGCTGTTGTTTGGATGGTCTCCACTCTTCCGCCGATTATTATTATAATTATTATTTATAACTTATTATAGTTTTTCACATCAGCGTAAGCTGATGGTCTTTCACTGGAGTTTGAGTGATAGCAAGTCTCCTCAAGTCTCCAGGACTCTTCTCCGTATTCTGACCGTTTTCAATAATACTGTTGTTTGAATGGTCCTCCACTCGGTTGCCAACTTCTAAATCTTCCTGGCCCTTTAATAATCCTTTCCCTAATGATGATAAATACATTTTACATATGAGAAGATTGAATTTGCATTTAGGAAACATTATCATAATATTTCCATGCATCTGTGAGACTTGGTGTAGAGTTTTAAAAAATCGAATAAAATAGGAATTTATATACTGATTTTGAATGATGAAAATCCTCCCACTATTATAAGAAATTTATCCCTTGATTTATCTGCATAATTTTTAATTTGTAATAGACATAAGATATTTATATCTGATTTATAATCGAACAATTCCTAAAATTGTTTTAAACAGTGAAAATACGTGATATGCACACACACACACACACACATATATATATATATATATATATTTTAAGACCTGCAAATCAAAAAGGCTTTTGCATGAAAATAGTGCTCTATGCTATTTTTAGTTTATCTATGTATATATATATATGGTCACACACACACACACACACACACACACACACACACACACACACACACACTCTTTTTACGCCAAATTTTTTTTCTATTCGCAGTTCTTCTGTCATTATTTCTCTCTCCGTCTA
>CAUZXS010004773.1:27500-49480 GCA_963585895.1 Sepioteuthis lessoniana | reverse complement strand
CATGATTTTAATATCTATTAGCAAACGATAAAAAACCCATAACAAATGCCTTTGTTTAGGTTTGTATTTTTATACGTATATATCAACCCCTCGGCACCAGCAGGATGCGACTCATGGTCAATTGTTAAGCGGAGTTTAAGAGATTTAAATTCAAAGTTTTCCTTCTCCTAGACCGGTTACCATACCTAGGCTAAAGAACTCAGTTTGACCTAGTATATTCTCATAGCTGAGGAGAAAATATTTGGATTCAAACCTTCGTCAAATACAAACAGCCACGTCCAGGTTTTCCTACGACTGTAACTATTCCACCATTGTATTTTTGTTGCGTAGAATTAAATCTTATTTATGTCGTATAAAAATGAAGGAACAGCCAATGGTACAGTTAAACCAATTATTTTCATATTTAAACGTCCATAAACAAACAAAAAAAAGCTCAAGATTTTACTGTTGGAATCTTTTTCATTAACCAATCAAACAATGCCATACTCTGGTACTCATATATAACTTAAGCGTTATAGTATTGATCTACAATTGTTATTTTATTTTTGTCTAATGTTCATACTAAATATTGATAGTAAATGTAGCAATTAAGATTTTCAAATATGCTTTTCAATACTCTAAGGTTTACAATTTAAAATCTAGTTCTTATATCACCTTGCCTCTGGGCTTTAGAATGCGTTGACTATCCTCTGCGGAGAGATTAAGACACCTGCCAATAAAAAGAGTTACCTAAGTATGACACTCAACTGCATCTGACAGTGAGATTCCCCTTCTGCAGATCTGAGGAATGTGAAGTACTCCTTTGTTGCCATTACGCTCAGGTCCACTCGATCTCAGAGAGGTAGTACCTCTTAGGGTCCCATCTTTGGCTCAAATAGATCTGATTAAAATTATTTATGTTCTGTAGGACTTTGTGGGAAAAAAAAACGAAGGAACAACTACACGAAAAATGTAAATATAAAAGTACTAGGAATGTGATTCCCTAACTTCTTGGGATGAAATAACCCTAAGCAGGTTGACACGCCGTTCAATCTGTCAGTCACTCAATCAGTCAGTCAGTCAGTCAGTCAGTTCTTATTATAATTAATAATGAATTTCATGAAAAGTTGCAGAGTTAGAAGATATAATCGATTTTATTTTTATAAACTAATGTTTTCAATGATTAATATCAACTTTATATTTTGAATTGATTCGATAATATGATTATCAAGTACAAAATATGAAAACCTTTCTTTATTAATAACAGCAGTTAAAGGAAAGACTTTACCATCAGATTTTTCTCAGTGTATAAAGTTTTTGTATACGTATGCCAATAAGTTAATATTCTGTTTATATAAAAACAATTCATTTCATACGAAATAAATTATTTTTCTATCATAATCTTTTTTTATTTTTGCATATAATCCAGCACGCCATCATTAATTTTACAATGGAGTTAATGAGATTCTTATGTTTATGTGTGCGTGTAATATGTACCCATTTATACATTCATATCAATGTTAAATATTTATTTTTGGTACTTAACAAAATGCATAGATTTATTCTTGATGGTTTCTGTGTTTTAATGGCATATCAACCTTTGTACGTTATTTAATGCCAAAGCTATTTCTCCTAGAAGAACAGTAGTGGTGCTATTTAACCCATACCTGGGAGGATAAGGGGGTTCATACCTTTCCCAAGGGTATTTGCCGGAAAGTGAACGTAATAGCGCGACTGGATTGGTTTGGTGTCTTTGTTTTTAATGGCATATCAACCTTTGTAGGTTATTTAATGCCAAAGCCATTCTCCTAGAAGAACAGTAGTGGTACTATTTAACCCATAGCTGGGAGGATAAGGGGGTTCATACCTTTCCCAAGGCTATTTGCCCGAAAGTGAACGTAATAGCGCGACTGGAGTACGAAATCGCATACTACGATTCCACAGTCCATCACTTTAACCATTACACCACGAGGCCCCCCCCTGATTTATTCTTGGTAATCCTACGAAACGTGTATTTGTAGAATATTAATAATATGATACAAATATTATTAATATAAACATAATAATGCTCATTTCATGATACGAGTAATATTTATTTCTTTACTCACTATGAATTATATTGAAGTTATTTTTTAAGAAGACAAAATGGTCAAAATTGTAAATAAAAATTAAACACAATAAAAGTATTCAAGATTACATATTCTCGCGTAAACTTGAAATTATTAATTTTTCGCATGAGGTCGTCTGATAATTTTTGGGTATTGTAAACAAAAACGGGATCTTCTGTTTTAATTATGATAAAATGAAACGTGGATTTACAAGAGGTCTTTCAATAAATCATAAAAGAGAAAATAGCTCATAATATCATTTCCCTACAATTATTGCTTAGGCTTGACATGTTTCTTTATATCTTCTAATTAAACAGACGGAAATCTTTATTTTATCTACAAGGTGCTTGACAACTAATCGAGAGTTTATCTTTATTTTTGGCTAACTACATATTCCCTATGGATTAATTGCAATTCTTTGAGGCAAGAAAAGGACAACTTATCTATCATCTCACGAGTTTCATTTTATAATCTCATAGGATTTGAAACGTTAGTTACCATCTGCATGTGATTATGAGCAGTAAGATTAAAACTTTTGTTTGAGGCATGGGTTAAGATATACGTAAGTGCAATAAGAAAAGAAATACGAATGAACAAAGAAGAACGACAACAATAACGACAACAACCGAACAAATAGAACAACAACAACAACAGCAGCAGCAGCAGCAATAACAACAACTATATCATCATCAACAACAACAATAGCAACAAGAAATAAAAATGATGGAAAAGGCAAAGAAAGGGAAAAAGAGGAACTGATGAAGGATTGTTTGTTTGTTTGGTTGGTTTGGTTTTATGGCACATCAATCAGTGTAGGTTATTTAATGCAAAATCTATTTTATACATAAACAGTTCTATTTCAATCAATTCAATTTAGCATAGGTAATATTTACCAACCCCTCCGCTCGGACAGGATATGACACAAGGTCAATTTTTAAGCGGAGTTTAACAGGTTTGAATTCAGAGTTTTCCTTCTCCAAGACTAGTTGCCTAACCAAGGCTGAAGAACCTAGTCTGTCCTACTATTTACCCATAGCTGGAGGGAGAATAATTGGATTCATACCTTCCCCAAGGGTATTAGTGCTATATGAAATGCAATCAGTCACGTCCAGGATTTGAACTCGTGTCGCCGTGTCCATTTCCTACGACGATAACGACTACACCACGGGCACCTCCAAATGTAGCATAGGTGCACAGTTTAGTTCTATTTGACCCATAGATAGGACTCTATCAAGTACTACCATTCCGGGCCAAAGCAGACCTGAGAGCAATGGCAAAGAAGGGGTACTCCGCATTTCCCAAAGCTCCAGCATTACTGGAATTTCACCATGATATTGTTTAATTTCATATGCAGGACACTCGTTGCTAGGGTTTTACCCTCTCTGCAGAAGTGCAGTCAATGTATTCTACAGTCCCTGTCGACTGGGCAAATTGATGAAGGAGTTGGAAAATAGAATAATAGGAAGTGATAGAAAAAAAAAGCAAAATAGATTGTTTAAAAGTTAAAATAGTACAATTCATTATTAACAATAATATCAAGTATGATTTTCTAATAAGATATAATTAGTTATTCAGATTGAAACTAAAAACAAGATACAAAATCATACAAAATTTTTATATTTACAAATCTTATCTTACTGTAAATTCGTAGAGGAGTCCCATGAGACATTCAGGCACCTTAAAAGCGTTAAAGATTAAAAAAAAAAAAAAAATACCGATAAATAATTGATGATTCGACTTTGAGTCACATTTTTTTTTTCAAATATATCGACTACGAATTCGTTCAGATAAGGCATTAAATAGTATTTTGTTTTCTCCGTTGCATAATTCTAACAAAACATAAATATCAAATAATTGCTGAATCTTAAGGTTACGTTATATACATTCTTCTGAAGCTAAGGATATTGCTTTATTTATTGATTCATTTATCTATTTTTGTTAGCATTTGACCCGATGATTACATTAGCAACAAATTGATAGTCACCAAGCGCCGCAAAGTTGATGCCTTCGTTATCCTAACTTTAATGTACATGTTCTATCAGTGACATTGAGCACTCTTTATTTATAAAGATAGTAAACGTTATATATATATATATATATATGTGTGTGTGTGTGTGTGTGTGTGTGTGTGTGTGTGTGTGTGTGTGTGTGTGTGTGTGTGTGTGAATTGGAAAATAATGGGCAATGCCGGGAGTTTGGAAGAATCTGCCACGGTCTCACTAACTTTTCATTTTTGGATATGCGTTTGTTAAATGTGTCATATGCGTTTGTTAAAAAAAAACAAAGAATGTGGTCCCGCTTGAAATCAAACTGACAACACTCATACATACATACATTCATGTGTGTGTGGGGGGGTGATCTTCTTGGGAGCTTCTGTTCCCGACCAGGTGACATTGTTTATTAGCAGGTGCCATAAAACTCTAAGCAATATTGTGTGCTGACGTATCAAGGTCTTAAGACGCTAGGGCAATTCAGATTTGTCAAGCCCGGGAAACCAGGTATCAAGGTCCTCGATGGATTTGTTGGTGGAAGCTTTATTCTTCTTTCCCCAAGATCTTGACAATTAATGATGGAATTATGGTTTCTGAAACTGTAAAGCAGAACTTTTTTGCAACTTTTCCATTCTTTACAACGAAGGAGCTTTCCAAGTCTCAGTAGTATCCACTTCCTGCCAAAGATTAATCAAGTTGTAAATGCCAATGTATACATATATGCTATAACTTGTGGTTACTATAGTCTTCTCCAGGGTTTATCGGCACTCCACCTCTGCCGATATACCCACCATATACAGGATAAGAGTTCGGGGATGACAGAGATAGAACAGCGTGTCAAAATCTACTTCTACTGATATTAACCCCAGAATAACTCCCAGCTGGAAATAGTAACAGGGTAAGAACATAGTATCTTTGGGGTGCTTCTTCAATTGGTTAAGGTAATATGAACTTACAGGCATTAGCAACATCCAATAACAGAACAAACAGATCATTTTTGTTTGCTTTCATTTCTCTTTGGAGCGCTTCTTCAATCGGTTAAGGTAATATGAACTTACAGTTATTAGCAACACCCCATTACAGAACAAACAGATCATTCTTGTTCGCTTTTGTTTCTCTTTGGAGCGGTTTGATCACCTCTGTAGATGATCCATACTTTCAATTTGTTCCCCAGGATTTCGTCCTTATGCTCTGATGAATCGATAAAATTATCTCTTCGCGCGAGTGTGAATGTGCAGATTGATAGATCATGGACAGATTGAGATAGTGTAGTGGTATCATCCCTATTCTCGATACACAATGAACTCTTCCAATAGAGATATAACATTTGACTGAAATCCACCCAGGGAGTAAGTAGCAAGCTACACTGGCGACATTGTATTATTTATCTTCTGTGATATATAACTTTTATTCTTCTCTCTAAGTACATGTTTGATTTATTTTATGTCCTTTTCCGAAGACATAACAGATAGATAGATAGATCTGGTTATACCGAAATTTATGAACTTACTTTTTATTAAAATTATAAACTCAAATCAAAAGAACAAACCGTTTAATGGTTATAAATCTAGCCCTCTTTAGTTATGTATATATTATAGTAGACATCCTATTTTAGCTGATCTTGCCAAATGGTTTTACCATTTAAATTACGACGATAATCATTCAAATTTGGTCATTTTGTTGAAGGTGATTATACTTAAGATAAATTTGTTAACCGTAATTGAGGGCGACCAGAAGGCTCCCTTTACAATAGCTACTACACCGAGGTGTAAGGGAGGGTGCTACTCCTCTGCCTAGATTGCCCCACTTTACCCTTGATACGTACCTTATATTGCTGAATGTTAAGCAAGAAGGTATTAAGTACTATTTTTAAAATCTTTGGTATGACGCGACCTGGAATTGAACCCATGTCTCCCAGACCATTGGCAAACACTCTACCCACTAGGCAAATAAACCAGTGATTATACCTATGATAAACTCATTCTTTATGAAAAAAGAAATGATGAATGATTTAATTAAATGATAAATGAGATAACGGTGGTGAGAAAGCATTTCCTTAGGATGAATCTGATGACGACCATTATTTTGGACAATAATCAAGATTTTGACGTACTTTAGCCAATCAAGATTGTCTGGATGGCGGTGATCAAGTATATAATCATTATTTTCATAGAACTGAAAACATTTTGGTCATGATCTGCATTGATTATTTAATAAACATTGTAGATTGTGGTGGCAATCAAAACGTTAAATTTGGCTGAAATGCTGTTGATAATAATAATAATTATAATAACAAATATATCTGTGATTATTGTGACGAGAAAAATTGACTAAAAATCCCAAAACGGGACTTTATTTTTGCACGTGTGAAGACGGGGCAGGTTGGCACTTGATCCCCTATAGAATAAGTCCTCGTTCAGAGTTTTTCTCTCAGGCATATAAGAACTGGCATATTACGTGAGGGATTAATTTAGGGCCAGACTGACCGCCGCTGGCAAAGGGGTTCCAAATTTCACACTATCACACACCCACCAGGCCGCTAAACTTCTTCCCACTAGACAACAGAAGAATATGGACCTATAGGTTTTAGTCGTAATAATATTATATTGTAGTAGTCGGCAACTCCGGTTTCCCGTGTGATATTTTAGGAATTAATAGGATAATTCTAAGCAAGATAACATAAGACGAATAGAAGCTGAAACGGAAATGTGACAACAACATATTCGTAGTAGAACGGCAAAGAACAACATAGACCACGTGGTAACATAAAAATACATGGATTCCTTTACTACAGTTATATACACTTTCAAAGTGTCAAAACATATAATAATTGGACAGTCCACTAATATGAATGCCTTTTCTTGACTTTTGTTTTTCTTCAAATTTAGAGAGAGAGAGAGAGAGAGAGAGGTATACAAAATTTGGGTATAAAGGAGAAATGTCCCCAAAGTTACTTATCTTATTTTTCGACGGGGTTCCACTGGAGAATCTTTTTTCTTTCACGGGCTAATAGACTTTGTTCTATTTTTTTTTTTTTTACACTGGCTTGAAGAGCCTGGGGTCCCTCATGTCTCAGTAATTCTTTTGTCTTCCACCCGGAGTAAAATGGCTATGGTTCGTCTGCCCGCTACGAACCCTGCTCAAAAACTAATTTTCTTACTATTTACTTCCGCTGAGGGGAGGGAGTCCCCACTTCCGTTTTGGGGTCCCGGCCAATCATTTGGCTTCTCTCTTCTTCCTCTTGGTGTCCGGCGACCTGGGTAAGGTCACCAAGTACCAACATCTGTTTATCCCCTCTGTGACCTACATTCTTCCTTAACGGTCACTTTTTTGACGGCTTGATACTGTCAATTCAAATACGAGGAGTAGTAATTTATCTCCCTCCTCCCAGTGGGATATCGCGTGACATTAGGATGAAGTTTATAATCCAGTTTGTCACTTTTAAAATCAGATTTTATGATAGCAAAGAAGATGTAAGGAAGATTGATTACCAATGATAAAGCAATAAATTTGGTATAAAATAAAAGTAAATTTAGTGACCATTGTCGAGTGCGACCCGAAGGCTTCCTTTTCAATAGCTACTACATCGAAGTATAGAGAAGGGCGCTACTCCTTTCCTTGGGTTGTTCCACTTAACCTTGACCCGTACCCTATCATGCTGAGTGTTGAGCAAAGAGGCATGAAGCGCCATTTTTTGAGTCTTTTGTGTGACTCGACCTGCTATTGTACCCTGGTCTCTTGGGCCATTGGCAAACGCTCTTAAAGAGCATTAATCTAAGAGAATTATCAGGCAATCCATACCATTGGAAAGATAGAATATGTAGACAAACGAGAAATAAGTTCTTTCACATGGTTAGTTGAGGTTTGTGACATATCAACCCTTGTAGGTTATTTAATGCCAAAATACCATCATTTGAGTCTTTGATATGACTCGATCTGAGATTAAACCATGGTTCCCCGGGTTATTTGCGAACATTCTACCCACAGAGTCAAAATTAGGTGAACCATTTTATTGGCGTGTAGAAATTATATGTTTGCCATATTATGGTAACAAACCAACAAACATGCTGAATTTTTATCTTTATTTTACAGAAGCGCTCGAGGCGCAACTGCTATTGTCGCAGGAAGGGAACAAAGCTATCAGCTTTTGCAAAGTGCTAATACCCCGAAGAAATATATGAATCAAACTGTTTTTCCTTCAACTGTGGATAAACAATAGGGCGTTCTGGGCTCTTTAACCTTGGTACATTAATTGGTCTAGAAAAAAGATTCTGAATTCAAACTAGACTTGGATCGGGATGGGCTCTGCCAAGTTCTTTCTACCCAAGACCCAATACACAAATACCATTCCTATGACCAAACTAGGTAATGGAATAATTTTTTTTTGTATACAGAAGATAAAATAAATTCTAACTGAATTTCAGTTTTTACTAAAAATCAATCTGAATGCATTTTAATTTTAATTCTAAAAAATGAGTAGAGTGTTTGCAAAACATCCAGGAAACCGGGGTTCAATCCCAGGTCGATTCAGACTCAAAAATGGTACTTGATACCGACTTGCTTAATACTCAGCATTATAAGATAAGGATAGAGGATAAAGTGGAGCAATCCAGAGTAGTAGTAGCGCCTTCCCCTATACCTCGGTGTGGTAGCTGGTCATCTTCGACTAAGGTCCCAAAGTTTACTTTTATTTGAAATATTCGTGAGAGAGAAATCGATTTTGTGATATTCTAATCATTTATTTATTTGCAAAACTCCCATAAAACCATTAGAGCATTCTATGTAGTGACAGTCGGTGTGTGTGTTGGAGGAGGAGTAAGTTCTAAGCTAAAAACAAGAATAAAGAGATTGTAGTATTGAGTGTGGGGTGGGGACGAGAAAACAGATTATTATTCGTCTTTCTCTTTTCCTTTTCTTTCTTTCCTGAACTGTTTTGCTTATCAAAAAATGCATCATGGACACACACACACACACACACACACACACATATATATATATATATATATATATATTAGGGTTGGTTGATTTTTCACTTTTTTTTAAATATCAAAAAGAATAATGCACTGAAAGTTGTGTATATACCTATTAAATACTCATACCAAAAATTAGATCTGAATCTTCAACGGTTTTTTGCTAATTTGGCATGAAAGATTTTGAATAAACACGTACTGAAAAGTCCTCGATTTTGCCAGATTTGGCCTAAATATTCATGTAAAAACCAAACAATTTCAGTATTCAAATTAGGAAATCTTATTTTATTTTATGGAAATATAATAAATAAATTATAACAAAACTTCAAATTGAAAATTGAACCCCTATCCCACCCTGCTTTACCTATGTCGAATCTGAAATGCTATTATTCAAGCAGTAATATTCAAATATATTGAAAAAAAACTTTTTCCTGATATGAATTGAAATACAACAAATAAACAAATATGGAAAAACAAATAATTGTTTAATAATTTTTAATATATGGAATCAAATAGTTCCATATATGAGCCCTTAGATGAAAACGCTGGTCTCAATTGTTGGCACAAAACTTTTGCAAGTATGTGCTGGTGCCTTGCTTCAAAGCCATACACGGATTGAGAAGCCTCCGTTACTAACTTAACTGCCCGTTCCACACTTTGGGAATGTGAAGGGAAATCTGGCAAGTTAATCTTTTCACCAGTTAACAATGAATTCTGTAATTTATCTTCAGAAATGTCAAGTGTGAGTGGTGGCTCACAGACTCCATTTACTGACAAATCAATTAAATCAGTCCAGTGCACAACTTTAAAGTTGATATTGGGATCTTTTAAAATCTTTTCTTGACTGGCTTCCCTCTTCTGAAAGAATATAAAAAATAATTTGAGTTTAATTTTTAAATGCAATTTGTTCGGCTTTAATAATATTTGGTGAAATCAGATGTAATCTTTAAAATGTTTCAATAAATTGGCACAAGTACTTCAACCAGTTTTGTATGAATAAATATAAACGTACCTAATGGCCAAAAGTCTTTCTGTGCCCTCTTCTCTCACTTCATGTTCATCAAATTTCACCATTGAAAATAAAACATTCTCCAGAAGTAATGCCAAGGCATTATACTGAAGGTTTTTTAATGTAATCCTTTGAACCTCAATTGGTTTCTTTCGTATCCTGTCAATCATATTGTAAATATAAATTTGCTGGTGATGGAACTTGTTACTTTTTTTATATCAAACCAACAAATAGCATAAACATTCACAATAAAATTTATCAAACTATATAGTTTGGTCGAAAGATTCTGTGGATATGCCCCACGAGTCCATAGGCACATGAGCCTGATGGCCAAAGTTAACTACCTTGCCTGGTTTAATGGACCAATTTTCCACGATGCAAATCTAGGGTCCACCTTACCCCTAGAAATACCAACTGTATATTCATAGAGTAGTCTTTGGTCACTACTAAGGCTATCCATATCTTTCATTCCAAAATGAAACTCCAGGGGATTCTTAACAGCTGAAGAAGATTTTTGGGGTAAATTATGACAATCATTTGCACATAATTTACCCAATGGACCATTGAATGTAGTGTGGCTTTTTGTGGTTGCATCTAAATGTTTGAATAGAGCTCTAAATGGAAGTTCATTTTGATGTAAGGAGCAACCAATTGTGTGAAGATTTTTTTTTTTTTTTCTAAAAGTGTAACAAGTCCACCTTCATAGCCTGTATTTGCATTCGTGTTGTCAACAAGGACAGCCTTAATAGTGTACCAGTTGCACCAATATCAGGAAGAACCCTGTGAGTCAAATACATACTCTTATTTGGTGTCTCCTTTGTGATTGTCAAGTGGCATTAGGTTCGTTGGCTTTTTTCAGAATTTTACTTCCATTTTCCTCCACTGATTCCTTGTAGTGTAGTGTGTCTTTTTCCTCCCATCAACTCCTATACAAAGAAGATTCTCCACATTTTCATTATGCTTTTCATTGGCATTTGTTTTCACTTTAGCCTTTGCTCTATTTTACATTTATCTATATAGATATTCCTTATATCTATATTAGGGATAAAAAGGCCAATAGCCCTCAAATCCAAGAGTAAGGCATGGGCAAGGCTGGCTCCAAGATTAGAAAATATATCACCCCTAACTAACTCAAGAGTATACCTTGGAATTTTTGTGAGGTTATAAAGCACTTGGAGAGGACTATCTAGCTGTTTATAATCCTGTTTCATCACTTGAAGAAGATGAGTAAGAATGGGAAGAATCACCCTGAACATATAATGTTGAAGCTATTGGTGGGGATATCTTCATACTTTTTTGTTGGCTTTTTTGTCAGAGGACAAGTTCAGATGATGTGCTTAGTCTGGCAATTTTCTTTGGTGCATTTGACATTAATATTGCCACAACTTAAAATTGGCAGGTTGCACGAACATGATGATATATCAAAAAATGTATCCAACTTTTCCTTCCAGAATTTTATTTGGGCAGCAGGTAGATGTTTCCTACTTATTTGCTTTGCCTTCTGAAAGCATAGAATTTTCACCTTGTTGAGAACTCTAATTTCCTTTAACAAAGGCAAACGAGGGTTGACAGCCTTCCAAATATCTATCCCGTCCTTTGCTATTAATTTAGAAATACCTAAACAAGAAAGGTGGGGATAAGTGTTCATTAAAAAATAGCTGTATTGAATTATTTGTCGACAAGTTCCTGTCTCAGTTTTATCCAATGGTGATGGTAAACCTGAAAATTTAATTGCACCTTTATTTCGAGTGGAAACTCCAGTGTTTTTTCCTGTCATTTTTTAATCAAAATATCTGTAAAAAGAATATATATATATATATATATATATATATATATATATATATATATATATATATATATATATATATATATATATATATATATATTGTCTGAAAATACACGAAGATGTTTTCAAAAAATTGTAAATAAATTTCGAAATTCATTAAAAAAAAAGTAATAATGTTTACTTACCAAACAACAGTATTGTACTGTTTAGTTCCAAAATTAATTCGTAAACCGACTTTTCACCAAAAAAAAACACTAAATTTTTAAATATAAATAAATTACAATAATTATAAAATGTTTTAATATTTTAATAGTATGTCTACTTTGCAAAATATATATATTTGCGTTAATTATAAGGGTAAAAAACATAAACAAACCGAAGTACTCCGGAGAGATATTTACCACCGGTGAAAGTCGAAAAAATATCCGGTAAATAAAACGAGGTTTAGTAAGTCGTTATGTGTATTTTAAACTATATATTTTAATGTATTTTATTTTTGTTTTTGGTCATTTAATTACTGATAATAAACTTAGAAATATCAATTATTTAATAAATTTTATTATTTAATTTTCCTTTAGTCTCAGTTTTAATTTCATGGATACAGGTTTCCAGCGTCACCGATATCACGACTAAAATCACAAAATATTATGTCTTTAAATGCGATTTCGCAAAAAAATACAAAATTTTGGAAAAAAATATTTCGTGGGGTAATTTCTGATGTTATTTTGCAACTTTCACCGCGTTATTCTTTTTACAGTTTCAAAATCGACCTACCCTAATATATATATATATATATATATATATATATATATATCATTCTTCCTATTTCTTTGTAACCGAAAAACAACGGGAATTATGATTTTAATTAATTGATTATTATCATCCATGTAACTATTATATTGTTTCAAGTATTCCTCTCTACTACTAGTTATTTTTAAACATACCTATTTGGACCTTAACATGTACTACCAAAGCAAACATGGGGGTTAAGACAACGATATTGAATAGCTATAGGAAATAAAATGATACCAACATACGTCACGCTAACCTTTGAATATTTTGAAGAAAATCTATACGAAATCATAGGAAAAAATACAGCATAAAAAGAGAATTTGCTATGTCATGGAAAAGATACTTAGACGATTACTTTATATTCAGGAAATGCCCATTGGAAAACTTTAGCAAATTACACAAAAACTTACACTCCAAAATAAAATTCACAATGGAACACAGCTTTAAAGAACTACCATTAAACTCACAGATACCCAACAATAGCTCCACTTCAATAGCCACCATCTCATAAACTGTATAAAATCCATCCTTTAATCACTAGCTCGTGGAATATGCACCATAATCACAACTAAAAACCTCAGAAAATCTCGACTTAAAGAGCTACACACAAATCTCCACTAGAGAGGATACTCAACAACACTAATAAATAAGAGATTCCAATTAGCAGAAAAAATCCATTAAAAGATGTACGAACCCTCCAACAAAAACCCTTAGCATACGTTGCAACCTACAATAAAAACAACCCAGACCTATTCACAGAAATAATTTTTTTAAATCTACACCTTAAAAACGTTGTCAAAATCAATGAAATACTAAATACAACAAAAGTTATCAACATCCAGAGACAACCCAAAAATCTTTTGAAAATATTCAACTGTTCTACATTCGGGGAACATACAACTCAAAGAGTCACAGAATGCAAGAATAAAAGATGTGGAGTATGTAATATAATTATAGAAGGAAAATTCTATACCTTCGAAAACCTAAAGGCAAAATTCATGATAAATAAAAATGTAAGCTGCAGTTCAAAAAAAGTAGTTTACATAAACAAATAAAATAAATATAAAAAAGCGTACATGGGACCTATGCAGTACTTGAATATTACTCCACAAAATCAATAGAAAATAGAAAACTAAATGTGTCTAAACACCTATACGAATGTAGCAATGGATATTCAAAACAATACCAATATACCAGACTGACGACTACACATTGTTTCAAATTTTAAAAAAATCATAGAAAAATTCATGCCTACTCTAAAAAGAATTCTACACACCCGAAGACGAAAACAAACAAACAAACACACACACACACACACGCACACACATACAGAGGGAGAAAAAGTAAAAAGCAGTTGTCAATAGAATTTTTTACCACATAAACAATCACAGAACACTTCCTCAACATATACAGACACACATAATGATAAAAAAAAACAACAAATAAACTCTATGACATATCAACTATACACATAGAGAGAAAAAAACAAACACAGGCAAATACACACACGCGCACGCACCCATACAAAAATAAAAAGCAATTAAAATCAAAAACTCCAAAACATTAAACAGAATTAACCAATACACATATAGAGAAAAACCGCCTCAACCCACATACACACACAATGACCCAATACACATACACACGCACATAAATATTCACGCAAACAATGATCCAGAGTAAAATAATCAATAAACTTCATGGCATATCAAATATCAAAGACTAATTAAAGGAAAAGAAGGACACCCACAAAAACACTCAGAACACACTTTTGGAAAATAAAAACGAAGAAGAAAAAGAAAAAAAGAGAAAGAGAGAACCAACGCCTGCAGTCAATCTATTAGAACAGAAAATGATCAACAGCCCAAAAGCTATACAGCCAAAATCATTAAAGACTTTCTGAAGAAAGAAAGAAGCAAGAAATTTATAGAGCAAAATAAATAATGAGGAAAATATAAATTTCTTTGTGGACCTATTCATTCTAAATTATTTACTTTTCTCTGTTTGGACCAACAACAACAAAAGATTAAATCATATGTATACACACACACACACATATAGTGAAGTAGATATGAAATATCACGATATTTGCAAAGGATTGATGTTTGTCTCGGTATCTGCCTGGAAGAACTCTGTTAACGCCGTGATAGGAGTGTAGGTATACTTATCGGCCCAAGGGCCCTAAAATCACTATATAGTATCGAGATAATACAATCGAAGATGATGGTAGCCACGTTTAACAGCAGGCCCAGCACAACGATCATCTCCTGCAACAGCCCTACCAAAGCTATTGATGAAACAGACCTCAACACCTTCTATAACGACCTATCTTCCCTCGTTCGTGACATCCCGAAACACAACGTTCTAACCATCGGTACAGACATATATGCCCAAATAGGTAAAAACGTAAACAACAAATTCAGCTTACACAACTTGTCAAAAAGAAATAGGGAACACCGAACGGACTTCACATGAGAAAACGGACTAAAATACTAAATTTCTGAAAAGAAAGGGAAAACTATAGACATACACTTATGCAAATAATACTAAAACACAGATAGACTACATCCACAGTAAAGAGAAATGGATTTGTAGCAGAAAGAACTATATTCAGTTGTGCGTTTTGTTCACCGCTAAATTAAGCAGCAAAATCTATTTTCAGTTGTGCGTTCGGTTCACCGCTAAATTAAATAGAAGGATCTATTTTCAGTTGAGCGTTCGGTTTACCGTTAAATCACCCTGTGATTTTCGATTTAAAAAATGTATTGTCCGACGCAAGAGTTTGAAGGCCAAATAAAAGCCGAGGCAAAAACGCCCTCTTCCTCTTTTCTCGCCGGGGGACCCCAACATGTAGACATGTTCCAACATGAGAACAATTCAATTTAGTCTACCTTCTTGGTGAATCTGTTTTTCCCTTATTCAGTTTGAGAGAGAGAGAGCAAAAACCAGAACCATGATCAAGTATTCTTGGGGAGAATCGTTTATCTCTCCTCATCGGTCTCAGAATATCTGGACAACTAGTCGCCTTCAGTACTAAGTTTCCGTCGACTAGTCTAACGTATTCGTTCTGCTTCGCAGCATGAACACTCTTCACTCATCAGTAGCTGTTACTGTATATCCTGCCAGAGTTCTTTCAACTCCTTACAACCTGAAGACTTCACTCATCTTCAGTTTATTCAGTAAGTTTTGCCAGCATTTCATTTCGGCATATTACAGCTAGAAGACCCAGCAAGTTTAGCCAGCATTCATTTAGGCATATTATAGCCTGATGATTCTTCCTTCATCTTCAGTCGTTCCAGTAAGTTTTGCCAGCATTCATTTCGGCATATTACAGCTCGAAGACTCAGCAAGTTTTGCCAGAATTCATTTCGGCACATTACATCTCGAAAAATTTTTTCTCATCTCTTGCAGATTCGGTGAACCTAGTCAGCATTCATTTCTACAGTTTACTGCTCAAAGACTTTTCACTCATCTCTAGCTGTTTCCTGTAATTCTTGCAAGCACTTTGTTCTATTTTCATTTTGAGCTGGATAATAAAACTTAGAAACTTGATATATTCGTTATCCTTATCATTTCTATTTTCGTTAATATAACGTAAAGGTAATCAATTCTATATTTGCTTTACCCTTACGTTATAGATTTAATGCTATTTACCAACCCCTCCGCTCGGGCAGGATATGACACAAGGTCAATTTTTAAGCGGAGTTTAACAGGTTTCAATTCAGAGTTTTCCTTCTCCTAGACTAGTTGCCTCACCAAGGCTGAAGAAACCAGTCTGTCCCACTATTTACCCATAGCTGGAGGGAGAATAATTGAATTCATACCTTTCCCAAGGGTATTAGTGCTATGTGAAATGCCATCAGTCTCGTCCAGGATTTGAACTCGTGTCACCGTGTCCATTTCCAACGACGCTAACCATTACACCACGGGCACCTCCATTTATTTTACCAACCCCTCCGCTCGGGCAGCATATGACACAAGGTCAATTTTTAAGTGGAGTTTAACATGTTTGAATTCAGAGTTTTCCTTCTCCTAGACTAGTTGCCTCACCAAGGTTGAAGAACCCAGTCTGCCCTACTATTTACCCATAGCTGGAGGGAGAATAATTGAATTCATACCTTCCCCAAGGGTATTAGTGCTATGTGAATAGATTTATTATAGCGTATTGAATTATGATGTATGTTCTTCTTTTAAATGTGTATCTTCCGATCATCAAATTGTCACGGCAAATATACGTCTGAGTCTACGCAGGAATGCAGCGCAAACAACCAGATCTGCACACTATGACTGGTCCCTGCTTAACAACAGAGATATTTGCGATAAATACACGATAACACTAAGAAACAAATTCGATGCACTTCAGGAGATATCAGAAACACTCCGAATGACGAATATGAGAACTTCGTTAATGCCCACATGGAAGCGGCAGTAGAATGCATACCAACCAACCTAAGAGCAAGACATATAATTCCCTGGAAGATTTTAGCAGCTAAGAAAAAACGTGACGATGTGAAAACCGCATCCCTATGCAATAAGAGGAACCCAACTAATGCCAACGCTCAGAAACCTAAGAAGGCATAAAGTGAACTTACTAACACATACCTAAAAGAACAACCTGAACACTTCCAAGACCAGATCAATAAGATTACAGTCTCGGTTGAAGATAGACAATCTAGGATTATATGGCAGACAGTAAATGAAGTGAGTTGTAGGAAGAGCAATGTGTGAGCTATACAAAAAGCTGCAAGTCAAGAAGGATGGGTACTTCTGTGGGAACAACATTTCAAGAATTTGCTTGGAAAATCCCCGAAAGTTATGGATGAACCTATCACGAAAATTATTTGTAATCAACTAGACATCAAACTAAGACAGTTTACGTAAGATGAACTCGATGTAGTTCTAAGAAAAATTAAAAAACAGGAAAGCTGCCAGTCTTGATAAAATATGTATGGAAAACGAGGAAATTCGACGACATACTGCTCCCATACTGCAACGCCGTATATAGCCATAACATAATAAACAGATGAACAAGGGGATGCATCCTCCTTTTTCCCAAGATGGGTGACCATGGAATGGCCAACAACTACCGAGGTATAGCCCTTATCTCCATAGCGACCAAGATTTACAATGCTCTGCTACTCAACCGTATTGAACCTGAAATTGAGAAAATTCTCAGGAAGAACAAAAGTGGTTTTCGGAGAAATCAATCCACGACATCAAAAATGTTGACAATCGGTCGAATTTTGGAAGAGGTTCGAGCAAAAAAACATCGAGGCGACACTGTTATTCGTAGACTTCCCCAATGCGTTTGACTCTATATACAGAGGGAAGATGGAGCAAATACTTCTGGCCTACGGTCTCCCAAAAGAAGCTGTCGCAACTATAAAGATGCCCTATAAAAACACGAAATTAAAAGTTCGCTCACCGAAAGGAGACACAGACTTCTTTTATGTTGTCGCAGGAGTGCTGCAATTGTATACAAGCCCCATATCTGTTTATTATCTGGCAAGACTGCATGCTTCGAACGTCGATAGATTTTAGGGAAAAAATGGTTTTACTTTTGCAAAGGCAAGTAGCAGACGATACACCGCACAAACGATTACGGACGTGGACTAGCAAGAACCTATCTACAACAGCTCTGTACAGGATGTAGCATGGAAGACCTGCCGGGAGCGATGGACTATAGAGACAAGTGGTGAGAGGGGGTCAAGGAAATCCGCACTAGTGGCACGATATGATGATGTTGACGATATATATATATATATATATATATACATTTCACAAAAACATATTTCTTATCTCTTTTTTTTTCCAGAGCATTGCTGAGTACCTCTGCATGTATCAATACCAATATAAAAGGTATCTATCTTTATTCACCTTGAATAAATAAGACATTAGATAGAGTTTTGTTGATTTGTTTCTCATCTCTCTCTCTCTCTCTCTCTCTCTCTCTCTCTTTCATTCGCTTATTAATCGATAATTTCTTTTTTACTTTTGCTCTCTAAATAAAACACCTACAATTGTTGGTTCTAAATTTATTGAGTATATTTTTTTTCAGTTATTGGTACATCAACGTATTCACTATTTTTCTTATTGTAAGTAAGAGCCCACGATAACTGGACGTGCTTGATCTTTTTTTTTAGAATCATGTTTTCCTGTTAACATATATGACGCCCTTCATCCTATTTCCACTGACTCGAGTGGAAATACCTGCTTGCTGCCGGAAGTCTTTTGAAAAGAATTTTAAACGACATTAACAAACTACAACTTACCTTTATGTATTTAGGCAGATGGCCATCGCGTACTGCAAGGACAAACATATTACATAAACGTTAAAGCTCTTCGATTATAGTCAATCAGCTGTAACCTTTTTATTTTAATTTAAATCGACGCCCGACTAAATTGTATTTACAGTTTCTTTGATTAAAGGATTGATTGATTTTAATGACATGTCAACCTGTCTAGAATTATTCTATTCTAAAAAGTTCGTTGTACGAGGATCATTAAATAAGTTTCCAGACTTTTTTCGTCTGGGCACTTTTATTGATAGTACCTATATGAAACTCCAGTCCCCTTCGAAGTCATCTCTTCCGGCTTCAATGCACTTGTTGTACCGTTCAAACAACTTCTGGAAGGCTCAATGGAAGTCCTCTTGTGTGAGCGAGTCAATGACCTTCGTCACAGCCTCTTTCATCTTCTCAATTGTCTCATAACGACAGCCTCTGAACTTAGGGAATAACCAAAAGTCACAGGGAGCAAGGTCTGGACAATAGGAAGGGCGAGGAAATGTCTTGATGCCCACCTTGGTCAAATAGTCTGTGACAAGGATAGACTTGTGGACTGGTGCATTGTCCTGGTGGAAATGCCACTAACCCGATTTGAATAGTACTGGCCTCTTCCGACGGAATCTCTTCCTGAACTCCCTTAAAACCTCAACATAGTAACCCTAACCCTAGCCCTTTGGCTAATCAACTCTGGTCTGTTGACTTCCTAACTCCTTCCACACCTCTCATCATCCCTCACAGACTCCCTGTCTTCCTTGAATCTCTCCTTCCACTCAAAAACTGATGCTCGATTTATGCAAGATGGTCCAAAAGCAGTCTGAAGCATTCCATACGTTTCAGTAACATTCTTTCCAAGTTTAAAACAGAATTTTATTGCATATCATTCTTCTAAAGTGTCAGATTGCATTTTTGAAATTCACCAGCTGTGACAATCAGGCTTTAGTAGGGTGTATTCCAATCGCTGCTGTAGCTGTTGATTTGAAGCTGAATTCATAAAAGTTGTGTTTTTTTTTCTTTTGCATATTTTTTTGTCTTTTTTGTATTCTATCGAATACAAAGAATTTTTAAATAGAACTGTTTGACCCATAGACGGGACACTAACAGTTATAAACAGTGGGGAACCCAGGGTGTAATGACAATGAAAAGGTACTCTGTACTATCCAGATCTCCAGAACTAAACTCTAACCTTTAGATGAAGTTTAATACCATGCCCAGGACATACACACCCATTTTCTGGAAGTATCTTATTTCTCTGTAGGGGATACAACATTGGCCTCACACGAGAAAACCTGTACGTGGCTAAGAAAAGAAACCTTAAGAGAGAAAAACACAAAACAATGCCATAAAAACCAATCATATCAAAACAAGAATAGATAAGACGCAACAAAATAGCAAATATAGGTTATGCGGTGATTGAGACGAAATGATCAATCACATAATAATCGAATGCAGCAAATTAGCACAAAAGGAGTATAAGACGAGACACGACTAGGTGGGCAAGGTGATCCACTAGGAGATGTGCAAGAAATTTAAATGTGACCATACAAACAAATGGTATATGCACAACCCAGCAGTTGTACTGGAGAATGACACACACAAACACCTTTAGGACTTTGACATACACACGGATGACCTAATCTCGGCCAGAAGACCTGACCAAATAATAATCAGCAAAAAAAAAGAGAACTTGCAAAATTGTCGGCTTTGCTGTCCCGGCTGACCACAGAATAAAACTGAAAGAATGTGAAAAGAGGGATAGTACCTCGACCTTGCTAGGGAATAAAAAAAAACTGTGGAACATGAAGGGGACAATTATACCAATTGTGATTGGTGCTTTTGGTACAGTAACTAAAAGGATTATTCAAGGGACTGGAAGATTTGGAAGTTGGCAGACGAGTGGAGACAATCCAAACTACTACATTACTGAGAGCGGCCAGAATACTGAGAAGTCTCCTAGAGACTTTAGGAGACTTACTGTCATTCAAACTCTAGTGAGAAACCATCACCTAAAACGCATGAGAAAAACTCTCAAATAATAATAATAATAATAATAATAATAATAATAATAATAAAAGGGTATTCAATAATCATAGAATATGTTATTATAAAGATAATGATAATAATATAAACAATCAAAAACATTTAACAATAATTAAGTATTTAATTGTAATAATAATGATAAGAAAATTAATAATAATAGAGTATTTAATAATAATAACAGTCAATAATAATAATAATAATAGCAATGACAATAGAATATTAAGAGTATCAAATAATAAAAATTAATAATATTAAAGTATTTGATAAAAGAGTATTTTATAATAATAATTATAAAGTGTGATGATCGCAATGAAGTTTTTAATAATAATAGAGGATCTGATAATGATAATAATAGAGTATCTAGCACTAATACTACTACTACAACTTTTACTACAAATAATAATAATAATAATAATAATAATAATAATAATAATAATAATAATAATAATAATAATAATAATAATAATAATAATAATAAATTGAAAAACTATGGAACATGCAGGTGACAATTATACCATTTGTAATTTGTGCGTTCGGAACAATAACTAAAGGATTATTAAAGTGACTGGAGGACTTGGAAGTTGACAGACGAGTGAAGACCATCCAAACTACTGCACTGTTTAGAACAGCCAGAATACTTAGAAGAGCCTAGGAGACTTGAGTAGACTTGCTGACACTCAAACTCCAGTGGATGGCTATCAGCTAACGCTGATATGAAAAATTCTAATGAGTAAATAATAGAAAGAAAAGAGTATTAATAATAATTGTATACATTTTGATTGTAAAGAGGCTCTTATGTTTGGTACGTAGAGAATTGACAATTTTTTAATTCTCTATGCCATCGAAAGAACTATGACCGAATAATAATCATCGTAAGGGAAATAATTTTTAAAAACCAACAATCTTTTTCACTTTCGTGAAGGTATAGAATTAAATACTAGTCTATTTTATTGGAATCGCCTTAAAAACTGATATTATTTTATTATTTTTATACACTTTAAAATGCACATAAACTATTTTG